>JAQIWH010005355.1:0-14811 GCA_034695005.1 Cryptops parisi | reverse complement strand
TACAAGTTAATGCATAAGTAATATAATGTACTAAGTCTAAAATAATAATACAAAAAATAACAAATTTTAACCAATGGAACGTTCTGCTTACTTAATAGGATATTAAAAAAAATATTGTAAAAATAAATAATAAGAATATCACGTAAAAGAAACTAATTAATTGCTGGCAATATTAATTAATTAAATTGAATTAATAAAATTAAAAATTAATAACTAACGTATTAGTAATTAAAATTGATTAAAATTACTGAAAATAAAAACATTAACTAAACATTAAAGATATACTGTAAAACAGTGATATGTCAAACTATAATGTAAATAAATTCTTCAATAAAACTACGGAATGTTGAAATTATTTTCTTATTTTCTGAAAAACATTGATAACCTTTCAAGGTTATCAATGTTGAACCATTATTGTTTGCATGATACCACTATGTTACATAACTCACTACTGTTTAGATAACTAAATTACAGTAAATATCTATTATTACCAAACAATATTTTGGTTAACAATACCAACAATTAGAATACAGATTCGATTACTATTGCCATGAAAATTAGTTCATCCCTGATATTTAAATGAAGTACTTTCTTGTTATAGCCAGACCCGTCTGGTGTTGCTATTTGCTTGTACTTGGTGATGTGTTTATTTTGCATACATTTAATACGTTTCTTTGTTTTTCCAAAGAAACGTATGAACGTTATTCACCTTACCTGCAAAATGAACCCATACAAAATAAACCAAGTATAAAGCAAATAGCAACATCAGACTGGGCCTGCCTATAACAGGAAAGTACCGAAAATAAAATAACATTATATGGAATTTTAAACTGAAAATTGATGAAATGGTATCTAAAAGAAAAAAATACACAGTACTTTATCACTATTACAGAACTACTTAAAACCAACTTTTCGAACTTGAGCACACACTTCAGCTTTAAACTACTATAAATTTAGTAAAGTATAGTATCTAATTTGCTCGAAACCCCCTTACACGATACCCATCTTTTTTTCTTTCCCCAACGATGAAAATTGTTATTTCTTTTTTCAAACTATTTAATTTCCACAATGCCCTTGGAGACCTTTAGATTGAACCTATTAAACCATCTGCGCTAATTTTCGTCCATGGGTTCGTATACGAAACAACAAGAAAGAAGAAGCAGCAGAAGAGGAAAAAAAAATCGATATTATCGTTGCTAATTTTTTCTCCATGATGAATGTTCATCGATCATCGCGTATAATGTAATAATAACGGGTGTACGTTCACTTTCCTATACAACAAGTGAAAGTTGATTTATTAATAATATAATTCACCAACTGCACGGATTATTACCCAGGTTATTACATAGCAAGGCCATTCTTATACTACTACTATCGACTCTCTATAATTTATCATTGCTATATAGTTTAATAGCTTAACAAAAATTCCAACCATACATTGTACACTTTTTTTATATATATATATATATTTATTAATATTAATATTGTTTCATTTTGTTGTTTCAACGAAACAAATAATAATAATGATAAGATTGAATTTTGTTACACTTGAATAAAAAAAAGTGAAAGGAATTTCCAGAAGCTGTGTTCATTGTGTAATAAAATGTGTAATGCGACACATACACACAAAAAAATTGTATAACAAGACATTTCATTAAGAAACGGATTAAAAGAGTTAAAGTAATAACTTTACGGATTAAATTTCTTATATGTGAAAAAATATTTCATTTAAGTTGATCCTTCACTTTTATCACTATGTCGAAGAGTGCCACAGATATAAGCCAAAACACAATTTCAAATAAGCCTCCTGTTGTTACTAACACGAAATTTCAAACGAGCCTCCAGTTACTAAGACGAAATGTCAAATAAGCTTCCAGTTAATTTCTTATATACGAAAAATATTTCATTTAAGTTGATCCTTCACTTTTTTTACACCAGTCTTAACACGTCGAAAAATTGTCACAAATGTAAGCCAAGACAAAAATTCCAAATAAGCCTCCAGTCACCAAGACGAAATGTCAAATAAGCCTTTCAGTTTACCGACACTTTACAAAATAACAGTGAAAAAAACTAGCAGTACTAAAACCAGCTAACACTAATAAAAGAAAATAACCTGAAATAACACACCCTTCAATTTCTAAGGAGCACTATAAAAGATACAATAAACGGACTTATTACCAACACACTCCAACTATAGACACAGTTGGTTGCACAACGTGTCATTTTCATCCGGGCCACTAAGTTCGCAACTAGTACTAGTAGTAGTAAAGAGTACTAAAAAGACAACAACAACAACGACTGTCTTAAGAAAAAGGTGGGCAGCATTCTCAAAACGTATATATGTGGACAACAAGTCGGATTAAGTCGTATCGTTTATGAGATCACGGAGAACGAAAGAAAGAAAAAAACAGAGATGACACCTTACCTATAGTGGTGACAACGAGCTGTTACTGTTGTTGTTTAGTTTTGTATCACCCTGTTGTTCTCCTTCTTCAAGCCCATTGGTTTTCGAACGCCATGTTCGTAACTTGGAAAAACTTCCACCTCGCTTCAATGCTCACTTTGCTCTTTTGCTCTTACTTTGCTTTTCTTCTCTCTCACTCACTAGGTTCTCTCTTTCTCTCTCTCTTTGGGCAATGTCTTTTTTTCTTCGTCTTCGTCTTGACTCTCATTCGTTCTGTCTGTCTTTCTTTCTTTCTTTCTTTCTAGTAATTTTTTTCTTCTTCTTTTTAAATGCATTGCCTTCTCATCCTCTTCATCGAAAGAAAAAGTAGAAGAGTGTGGAACTACGCCACCATCCGTTCCTTTTCACATGTTTCCAAACTTTCCAAACACGAAACAGGACTTTTTGGACTCGTTTCATTTGATCCAAATGGAATTTTTCATTTTGTTTTTACTGTGAAAAAAAATTAAAGAAAAATAAAATTTTAATTATGAATTTTTTTTTTGTCATCAAAAAGTTGTCATAATTAAACGTGACAAGAGAAAAATACTGTACAAATATTTACTACGTCTAAAATTTTTCGGAACAAAGTTGTCAACGAATCAATGAAATAAATGTTATTTGCATTTCTTATAAGTTGTGTAATTTGTTTTTCAATTTAAAACAATGTACGCTAATTGGTGATTTAAAAAAGTAAGATATTTTTAAAAAAGTAAGACATTTTTAAAAAACTAAGACATTTTTAAGAAAGCAAGACTAACTTTTTTAAAAATGATTTAAAAACTAAGACAAAACTTCTGAACAAACATTTCGACCAATCAATGTGTTATAATATTTTTATATCTTTTTTTTTAATCAATTTGTTTTACACAAATTAATGGTGACAAACATGAACATTAACTTCAAAAACTTGTCTAAATTTAGTAACAAACCTAAAACTATACTTTGCATGGTAAGTACGCTTATGGCGCTAGTAGTTGCTGCTAAAAACAACACTACAAGTTAGTTAAGCTTAAACAACTTAGTTATAACAACTAATAGCGCCATGAAAACCCACGAGTACCTGTGAAAGAAAGTATGTTACAATGAAAACCCGACCTCACTAGTCAAAATCCGATTGAGCTTAACCACGAAAGATAGGGAATGCGTCCGAAGGCCGCCAAACGATATAATTGAAATATAATTGAATGGTCTCAAATCGGTTTAAAAACGGTAAATCAAATCTAGTTTTAACTAGGCAAAACTTGATTTTACCGAATTCGAATTTCACCGCAACAATTATATTTATGGCTACATGTATATGGGTATTTTAATTATTGTATTAATTAATTACAGTTTTCGCCTTATTAAACATATGTTAACCACGATATTATTAATGAATACTGTAGTTTACAGTTGAACTGGATTTATGTTTTAATTTCTCAACAATTCGTTTTATGCGGAGTGCTGAGAAATTTCATTTTCCATTCTTGCAACTTTCGATTTATGCAAATTTCAATTTACGCGAATTTAGATGCATGCGAATCCAATGTAGATTAATGATATTGAGTAATGTAATATTCGATTTATGCGATTTTAGAGTGATTTCATTATCGGCTTCTGCAATTTTTGACTCGATTTGTTACATTGAACTTATGAGGTTTTCGATTTATGCGGGTCTAAGAGACAGTTTCCTCTACTTCGTTCCTGTTCGTTGTGCGATTTTTTTTAGTCTAATGGATTATACAGTATATTCATTAAAATTTTACATAAAACACACTTTTTACACTTTTTTAATTTTCACTTTTAACATTTTATTTTATATTTTACATTTATTATCATAAACGTCTGTAAGTTCCAGTAAAAGTTTAATTCCCAGCTCACTCAACTCACAAAATCACTCACAAACGAAGCTAATATGAAACGTATAAAAAGCTCCCGGTTTTTAATTTAAATCAATAATAAACAAGTACAAAATTTACACTACCCCTTCCCAGTTGTTTTTCTCCATATTCACACTTATCTATATTTAAACTCGACTTAAACATTTGTTGACTCACTTTTTTTTTTGTTCACTATTGACAAATAAATATCAACTTATCCCCCCCCCCAAAAAAAAAAAAATATTAGAAATAAAAGAAAAAGTTTCCTATGAAAAGTTGCTAAGGTACATTGAGATTCCAAACGAGTGCTATCTTTTTCATTCCCTCTTCCTTTCGTTCCTTTTCATTCCCTCACCGTCGTACCATATAATTATTACTCCTCCCATCAATTTTATATTCAAACTAGCTTTTAATCCGTAAAACTAGAAGTTGTACGAGATAAAGCTTCCACTAAGAAAAACCTTTTCCCCCCTTCTTTCTCTCTTCTCCCCCCCCCCTCATTTTTTTTCTCATCTTCAAGACATTGTTTCCTATGTTCTTGCTTATATTTTTTTTTCACTTCTTTCTTATTGCCCTCTGTCTTGTGTTTTGTTTTTTTTATTCATCTTCTTTCGAAATGAATTAAAGAGGCCTGTAACAACAACAACAACAACAACAACAACGCATTTTGTTGAAGAATGTCATCTGCATGCAAGGCGCAACCTACTGACAGAACAAATCAGAGCCTTATCCTCAACCGAGACGTTGCAAAACTGGTCCTGGGCCACTAAATCCTTCCCTGGCCAATCATATTGCAAATCATATCTAATGGCAAGCCATCCAATAAACAATGAGCCTCGAAATGCAAAAACATTCTCACGTCCAAATAAGAGTCAAACCATGTGTCGCTGGGGAGTCACCTTTATATTTTGTTGCCATTTGTTTTTTGCGATGTCAGTTTTTTTTTCGTCTTTTGTTATACTAACCTCATCAAACTGGACCATATAAGGAATTAATTATGCAATTAAAAAATAGTTATATAATTTTTTGTTTATATATATATATATTATTCCATTACCTTGAAATTTAAAAGAGATATATGATGCTTTGTTTTAATTTTTTCACTTTTTTTGTACGTATTCAGGATAAACCAAAAATCACAATGGGTAAGATAACGTTCGAGTGAATTTATACTTTTTTTTTTATATACAGGGTGTCACAAAGTCCACATATATTGCCATTAACAAATATTTATATAACTATTTTGCGTGTATTATTTTGTGTAATTTTGTGTTTATTTTTTGTGAATCATTGATCCAGTTGGATTGTATTAATTTAAATAAAAGAAATATTTGTATGCACTTTATATTAGTTTCACTTGTGAGTGAGTGATTGAGCTGGGAATTGAACGTATACTGCCATCTACATGCGATTATGAGAATATACTGTATGCACCGAAAATCGCATGAAGTGAGAAATGCATAAATCGATGCATCCTAAAGTACTCGATTATATCGAGTTTTGATATTGACGTCACATCCGTCACTAAACATTTTTAGTTATATACATTTGTTTTTTTATTTATTATTTCTTCGTCCCATGGGAACACATAAACCAAAATTACAAACATCAAACAACAGTCAGATAGTAATAACAATTAACAAAAATCACCTACAGTATTAAGTATATAATGTGTAGAAACTCACAACTCAATTACTCATTCACAAGTGAAGCTAATATAAAGAGTATAAAAATATGACAAAATAGAAACATTGTACCTAAATACAAATCATATGAAAAGTAGTTAGTTGTTAGCATATTTTATTAACAAAAAACCCTTCACACATTGTAAACTTCATTCTTGATTAACCAACAAATCAAAACACGCTTTATGAATTTTCCATGGCATTTGGTTTTTTGCATAGCATTCTATTTACGCATACTTTAGTTACGGAAGATACTGAATCAAGTTCACACTCGGTTAACGATAAAAAACTCTTTTTCAATAATAGTAATAACGATACGATTTTAAGCTTGGTAGATCTACCTTTAAACAGTTGCATTTTCTTTAAACATTATGTAACTGAAAATTTTTATTTAAAAAAAAAAGATAATAGAAAAAAATTCACGACGAGGGAATTTAAATTTTTGTTTTTTTAGGTAAGACTACAATGAAAATGAAAAGAAAATTCGAATTAATAACAGTCCGCAAACGTCCAAAAAATATGAATAATTATACCCTTAAGGAGACAGAAAATGCTTTTTCTGGAAACGTATTAAAGAAAAAAGTATCTTTGCAACTTAATAGATTTCCACGAAAATTATTTAAAGAAATTACAACAAAAAATACTGAACAAAACTGATAAAAATAGGCAATTTTTAAAAAAAAATATATATGACTATTTATCTATATATATGTTATGTAATATAAAACAATAATATTGATTTTTGTGATGTAAAGATACTGTTATGATTTATTGGTTTGTAATCATTGTGTGTGTTTAGGCAGGAAGTATTAAATCGCGTCACAGGAGAAATTTAATCTCGACAGGAAATTATATATGTCCGTCTTTTCTATACATTATTTATGTATTGTTATTATACAACTGTGAAAGAGTGTAATTATTACCTACTAAACTGCTGGTATCCTTTTTATAAAAAAAACCATTTATATTGTTTAATTGCTTTTTTGGTTGTGAAAAATGAAATCTTACAACGAATTTCCAGGAATGGTATCTTACAAGTAGGCCTACTGTATATAATTAGTGAAATTAATTAAAAATTAAACTATTTCATTGTTAAACGCGATACAATTAAATATGATAATGAGAATACTTTCCATGTAACCACCGGTATGAGGGCGCCACGTGTCTATAGTTTGAGTAAGTTAAAACACAATAAATGTTTTAATTTTATGGGAACTTTCCGGTTATAGCCAGGCCCAGTCTAATGTTGCTATTTCCTTGTACTTAATTATGGGTTTATTGTGCAGGTTAGTTTAGGAAAACAAAACAATATCATACGTTTAATACGTTTCTTTGTTTTCCTAACCTGCACAATAAACCCATAATTATGGGCCTGGCTATAACCGAAAAGTATCATTTTATGATTAATGATAAATTGTTTGTTGTTGTTGTTTAAACTAACCTAAACTGGTATCTACATCCATAAACAGTATTTTAGGTTAGTTAGAAAACAAAATGCTACTCCCATGCATGGCATACAGTTAGTTTAGTTGTGAGTTAATACACGAGTGTACACCAACGTTTCAGATTTAAGGTCTTCTTCAGTGAATAGCTTTTCGTTATTGTACAAGAAATAATTCATTAATATGTTTTTCTACCGTTAAAATGTGAAACATTTAATACTTAAATATACTGTATAATATATTTTACTAGTGTTAAATCTGTTCTTTTTTTTTCGAATGAAATTTTAATAACAGACAAAATTCCAATACGTTCGTTCATAAAATAATTAACTCACAGTGTGATGTCCTTGATTTTAAAAACAACTAGTTATAGTGTGAAATCCGTTATTTAAAAAGAAGTGTAAAATCCAAATTCTAGTCAAAGTATAAAATCCAATTTCAGACATGGCTAGTTAATATATACGTGGAAATCCTTTATTTTAAAGAAATACCAGAATTCCGACAATTCAAGAAATAACTATTGAAATTATGAAAACTGATTTCAAACGAGAAAATCGTATCAACAAAACAAAACGTGAACTATGACATCCGTTAAAAACGCATTAACTTTTAAGTATTCATAACATATCCAACGTTTCGAATTGAAAAACTCCGCCTTTTTCAGAGATGCGTTTACACGAAGAAAAAAAAAATATTAATCGTTTTTTTATAACCCATTGAGGCAGAAACTTTACAAGAAAAACAACAACGTTTTCTAAGCACATTATTAACAATAAAACCCGCAGTTGTGGAAAATGAATCGCCAAAACATGACAAGCCAACAACGTAAACCGTAACCCATTACAATGAAAAATCGACCAAATTACAACATTCCACACTGATTAATGTTATACCAACTTCCACATGCCGGAACTGAGAATGGTTCGCAACAAATGATTCTCATCTTCACTAACAACAACAACAACAACAACAACAAACAACATCATGAAGAGAATATATACAAAAAATATCCTACAGTTTAAAAAAACAAAATTGGCGAGAGGGGGATAAGAAAACTGTCGTAAAGTGCAATATTTCGAGTGTTTTGTGAGGGAGATAAAATATATCGTGATGGCCTCAAGGGGTTAAAAAAGCTTTTAAACCTTACGTCAGGGTAAAAAGCTTTAAATTTTACTCAAACCATGCCGACCACAATGATTAACTTGTGAAAAGAATGCGAAGCAATTTGCTGTCCCTAACTTTTTCTTCTTCTTCGAACGTTATTATTCCCCCAGCACCGCTTTCTCCATTCTAGCGTGGAACGGAGTATAACAACATCATCGAGCATCGTATAGGGAAAAGAGGAACCCACCTTTGTCGTAAATAATGCTAAAAACTTCCATCAAAAACTTAAAGACGTCGCCCCTTTATGAATATAGATGTACTGCACACTAGGGCGACGATAAATCATTTACCTAATCATGATTTAAGCAGAAACCAAATAGGCTTGAGTTGGTTGGCGTTTAAGACTTTTATACAATTTGCGCAATTTCATCAAAAAACAAAACCTAGTTAGGGTGTGTAATTCGTTTAAGACATTTAATCAATATCCTACATCATATGCTCTACCATTAAAATTTCAAAAAATCAGGCTATTTTCATAAAATACCTAGATCAAGTGTGGAATTGAATCTTTCTAGTTGATTTACCTATGAGTTATCTAAGTTAAAGTGTTAATTCTGTAAAATTTTATTTTTTCGTTTAAAATTAACAAAACTGCGTTTTTGAGAACCTCTTTACAACATTCCTTGTAATTACTGCAACAAACACGTGGAAATACAGTTTTGGCTGAAATATGTTAAGTGTTTATTTGGATAGATCGGTTTTATACTCTCAACAATCAATAGCTGTTCACGTAATGAGTTAACACACCTTAAGTAGGTACAGATTTTAGGTACTGATGATATGCTTGTATCGTACTTGTTTATAGTTTGTAAGACCGTTTAAGATATCTAACCAAGATACTAACTCAATACTTGTGAAATGCGTTCTCACTGTCCTTTAGTCACCCACCATCCAGTGGTCAGCTAAGTACGGTAAAAAATTCGAAAACTAATTAATTATAAACAAACTAATTTACTAATGACTATGATCCCATAGTAGTGAAAATATCATTGATTGTTAATTTTATTGGTTGAATTCAGTTAATAGTTAACTACGCGTATTTGTACGTGCACCCTCAGTAGTTAGTTATTAACTGAAGTCAACGTATATACTGTACTAACTTTTATTGTCTTTAAACACACTTTGAGACACACATAATAACAAAATTAATTATAATGTTATACAATTTTTTAAAACAACACTATCCTCAACCTATACAAAATAATACAAAAGTTCACTTTTCATAACTACATAAAACATAATGGAAAAGCGTATTGATTTTGTTTCAAAGACAATGAAATTCATATCAATAGAATTACCACTTAACAGATATTATATACTGTAAATATATTTAACAATACATATATACATACATACAAACAAATAAACACGCACCTATTATCATGGTTTCTTTCATAAACGTCACCTTTATCAATTCTTTTGTTTGGTGTTTTGATTCGCTTTCCACCTGATTTGCTTCTTAACCCTTTCACACTCGAGGCACTTAAACCCCTTTATACACTCCATTCATTTCTAACTCGGTGTAACTAATTAAAAAAACAGGTATGGCATATATAGGTTAAACCCTTCAATTCGCTTTGAAAATACTTTTCTTTTTTTAAACCTGTGCTCTTAACTTAATCTTCATCCGTCGTAACAATTTACACGACAGTCAATCATTTATCAAGATACGAAAAAACGTTTTTGTATAATTTTTTTTTTTTGCATTGTGACCCCATGTTTGTTAAATGGTCTTTTATTCACCTGCAAAAATAAACTGGAGAGAATTAACGCGGATAGCTTTCGAGATAAACTTAACGAACGAGCTTAGCGTGGGTGGAAGAAACTAGTTGAAACTATTATTTATGCACGAGAGGGAGAAACCAAAACGTTTTCTTCATTACAAAAGATAAAAGAACCACGTTCATAAATTACTTAAGCGAAAAATCTTAAGTGCACCGACAAAGTCGCGAACCAAAATCTTCGAGAGTTAAAAAATAAAATTTTAAAGGGGAGGGGGGGGGGAGAGAAATGAAGTACTTTGTTTTCATCCCTTCTATTCATGTTTATTTACACCACTCCACGCAACTGAATTATTTATATTTATAAAAACAACACCAAAATATCTTGTTGTTGTTGCTGTTGAAATGTTTCCGCACTAGATGGCAAGTTACAGCAGCACCATCTAGGGATCAAGATTCCAAATTTATGGTAGTAACAGGAAACAAGGGCTTTTCTCTGGAAGTTATTTCAGTTAATTTTTTATTAACACGGGACGTTTCGATTATGTTGATTACGAATAACTCAAGTGAATTATGTAGAAACCACTATTTTGTGGAAACTATACTATTTGATGTAGTGTTTTACAGGTAAACAAATACATTAAAAATGCTTTTTAAAAATACGCTTTTTGCGAATTTAGATTTATGCGATCTTTGAGTTATTCGATTGTCTGATGCAAGTTTTGAGTAATTCCATTTTTCGATTTATGCGAATTTCGATTAATGTGATCATTGAGTAACGCAATATTCAATTTAGACGAGTTTTGAGAAATTCCATTTTCGAGTTCTGCAATTGATTTATGCGAATTGTGTTACATTGGACATGGTTTTCCATAACCATTTTAACCACAAAGTACCAAAATAAGAAATTAATAATAAAGCAAATGATCAATACAGTTGTTAGTTTGGATCTGGGTTAGGCTTCTTAAACCATATTGCAAACCACTCATATTATTTTACAGTTATTTTAATTTACAAACATTTGTTGTACAATACATGCTTTATAAAAAATATTTCCATGATTTTAAAATATAATACATAATTTCAAATACATAGTCATTAAAAATAAATTAAGTTGCTTTTTACTGTATTCTTTATTTAAATCTTTTTGAATATGGTACAGTTTTCATTAAAAACTGATGCAGCGGATGGTAGAAAACTAAATGCAGATTAATGAGTTAATCCCTTCGTGTGACAAAAAATTCTAAGCGTACAAGCTACCCCCTACAGCTTATTATGATTTGAATTCACTTCGACAAAAAAAGCAAACAACAACTAACAACGGTTCAATGATTTTACTCCCTCCTCGTATCAAATTTGATACTTTATATATTACCATGAAAACTGATGTCATCTTGATTTATTATTCCCACACAAATTATCTTAAATTGTCGCTTTCACTTTAAAATCAGTAGTTTTTTTGTTCGGTAGTTTATCTCTGAAATTAGTTTATCTCTCAAATTGCCTTTGCATTAGTTCTACTTATAAAACTAAACAAAAACTTTTATAATGTTAAATCTTGTACACCACGTTGTTATTTATTGTAATACCATACTTGAATTATTTGTATGAAATTAAGATGTTCTCGGTTAATGCGATTTCTGTGTGTGATTTTGCTATTAGACGCCGACAAGATAAAGTCTCTCATATTCTTTTTATACACCAAAAGTTTGTCATTATTATAAGATTTTATGAGATGTTAATGCACAAGTGACAGCGCTCCTACAACTGTCTATATCCTTTCACAGTGTGTACGTCACATTTGGCGCAAACACTGAAATTGTCCGTTGTGATTTTTTGAATTGAAGGGCTTCGGGCAATATAGTGATAAGCCGCACTTTTTCCAAAAAAATGACATTTTAACATCAAACTGTTTCTCAATACTGTTTCTGGCTTGTTACTTTACTACTTTCTGGATTTTCCAGTCATTCCAAAAACTAATGGCAACGTAATATAGGGAATCACTTTGTTTTTCAGGATGGCACTCTTCATCAATGGAGTTTCTCATCAGAAAAACGGCTCTTGAATAATTTTTAAAATGTGGCTATGGTTATATTACCTCCAAGTTCTTCAATTTAACAAAAATTTCGAGTTACGCGATTTTCGATAAAGCAAAATTTTTCTCCAACATAACCTCCACATAAATCGAGAACTATCTGTATATAAGAAACAACCCCCCTCTCAAGCTGTTTGTAACGTTCTGCGGACCTTTCAGAATTAGACAACTTCACAGATGAAAAAGAAAACTGGACAGACATATGAAAAAAAAAAATCCTAAATCAACATATAGGAAGAAATGTAGTAGGGGTGGGGGAAAAAGTAGCGGATTAAAGAATATAAAGAAGGGGAATATCCATCATTGATAGTTAGTAAGAGTTGCATGTATGTATATGTTGCATCAGAGGAAAGCTTTTTGAGTGAGAGGACGAGCAGGAGCAGCATCTGGTCGGTCAGCCACTGAATATTTATACTATTCAAATAGGATTAAAGAGCCTATTGAAAACCTAGGGTCGAATAGGCCCATCAGACAATGACGTTCGCTGGCTGCCATGTGGATTAGCTGCCATTCTAACTTGGTGGTGGGGTTCGGGTTCTCTTCTCCACACGTCGGATTAGCCTCCTTCTTCTTCGTCTTCAACAACATCATGTAACTGAAGAAGAGATGACCGACCAACAACAACAACAACTTCTACCACTATTGCCAATTGTCTGTCTGTCCGGATTGCGAAATCCTTTCCTGGTCCTTTTCCTTTTTAAGAGAGATGAAATACGCCGAGATAGTTGAACTTGAGCTCAACCTGACCACCCTGTCTTGTCAGCTGAAGAGGTCTTCTTCCTCACATACTCGAAATGCTATGACTGTTGACACTTTCCAAGGGGGAAATACTACCACATGATGATGATGATGAGAGGAATGGTATTCAAAAAAATAATATGATCAGAAATGTTCTGTACCAAAGAAAAAAAAGAGGTTGAGCAAAAAGAAATATGTCCTAGTAAATAAATAATGGAAAAGGGAGGGTTGAGAGGTAAGGCGAGTTCAAAGATGTCGCAAAAAAGTGAAAAGTGGTCGCCATGATGATGAACGGCAAAGGTGGTGGTGGTTAAAAAACAATAGGAGAGTGTATCAATGTCAAACAATGACAGATAATCGGATGGTTGATATTTTATACATCTCACTTGTCACATGGCGCGATGCTTTAACATGGGTTGTTTTGAAATCGTGTCGCAGTTTTTGGAACCATTTTGTAGTTTAACGAGGTTTGTGGGACATTAATTGTAATTTATTTGAGGAATTTAAAATGAAACCCCCCCAAAAAAAACAAAAAAACAAAAAAACAACCACTTTAAATCCCTTGACACTTCAAACTTGACAAAAATTCAAAAAGAAAACTAAGTTGTCGGAATATCTAAAGAACAACCATAGCCTGCTTGACAGTTTAAATATTACTGAAAGAAAATCTTTCAGAACATCTACAGTACTCTGTATACTTCAAGAACACTCATAAGACAATTTAGAAAGTCAGTTTATAATTTGGTTAAACTATTACGAGGATTAGATTGAAAATCGTATTGAGCTAGACCTAGTAAGACTTAAGATTATCGAAAATAATAGTAATAATAAAAAACAATCCTATTTTTAGTTGCATAGTTATTTTGCTATAGTTTATTTTGCATAGTTAACTTGTAAGCAGTAAAAGTTATAAAACCTCGAATTTCTTAAGAAGTTAGAAGCACACCCTTAAAATCTACTGACATTTCAAACTTGACAATGAAAAGTTTTTGAGAAAAATCTAAGAAATAACTTCCCTACTCCTACAATGAAATTCTGTAGACAAGTTTATGACATGAGAAACTCTAAAACTATTAAAAGAAATGGATTGAAAGTCTTAACAACCTCGATCCAAGAAGATTATCGTGAATAATAAGAGAAAATCATATTTTGCATTAGATTAGTACGTAGTGAAAGACCAAAACTCTCAATCAATAAAATGAACTTTGGCTTTTCTGGATTTTACTTGTATTAAGTATTTACTTATTCACTTGTTCTTGTTTGTTTGTTTCATTTTTTGTTGCAAAGAAAAATTTGCTGTATTTTTTTTGGCCTCTTAGTGTTGTGAAATCTGGTTTGACCGATAAATATCAAATATCAAAAGTCCCTTTCAAGTTTTTGAATTTTCAATGTTTTCTCCCAAAATCCTAACCGCTACTAGTAGTTCAAAATGGGGGTTTGTGGAACACTAAATACAATTTCTCAAGAAGTTTGAAGCACCTCCTTAAAACTCCACTGACACTTCAAACTTGACAAACTTGACAATAATAAGATTTTTCGAGAACCCAACATTCAAAGAACTACCATACTCTTATAATGTAATTTTGTAGACAAGTTTACCAAAGATATTACAAAAAATAAGTTGAAAGTTTTATAAACCTCGATCCAAGAAAATTGTCGTA
>JAQIWH010005354.1:0-14811 GCA_034695005.1 Cryptops parisi | reverse complement strand
GAACACATATACTGTAAATTATATTGGCTATAATATATCTGTATATAAATATAAGTAGGCCTACCGTATATATGCGCGAACAGCTGTAAAACTAACAACATATTCGTTATTACGTTACACTCCAACGTAACGTTTGCGTTGTGCTATTTTTTTTTGGTACTGTAAATAGTTGCGAATTAAGTTAGCTTTTATTTTCTTGCTTTATTTATGTAGTTTTATGTTGAGAGGACCATCATCGTAAAACAAGATGTAGGAGACACTAAATAATCAAGTGAAATACGGTTTTTAGTTACTTGAGATGTGTAGTATTTTTTTTTTAATATGGTTTTTTAACTTGGCAAGTGAAATGCATTCTCGAGATGTGCGGGAACTTTTCGAAGAAAACAACAACAACGTCTGGGAATAACATTCCTTTCTTTCTTAGTTTATGTTGGGATTAAGTGTAGTAGATTTAGGTGGGTAAATTTAGCCCTTTCAAAAACAATTCAATATTCTCTACTAAACATTCTGTGTATAAATCTCGATATGTAGGCCACGTTAAAAATAATTGATCAAATTCATTGGTTTTAATATCTCGTCTACTTGTTGTACGCTATACAGGGTGTAATAATGAAATTTAGAAAACTATTTTTTGAAAAAAAAGAAGGTTTTTTTCGTGATTTTTGCCATTTATTTTATAAAAAACCTTATAAAACTAAACATGTTTCTGAACACTGGGCTTCGTCCTCAGCAGGATTGCAATTTTGTAATTCTAAAATTGTAACGTGCTTATCTCACTGAGATCTGCTTGATTTCATAAAATGTTTTAAAATTAAACAATTTGAACTAAATTCGCTATGTTATGCAGAACTTGATATGCAAACGTGCGTATCTCACTGAGATCTGCTTGATTTTATGAAAAGTTTTGAAATTAAATTTCGCTAAGGATGAAGCCCAGTGCTTCGAAAGATGTTCAGTTTTATCAGTAGGTTTTTTATAAGTTTTCTATAAACTAAATGGCAAAAATCACAAAAGGAAACGCGTTTTTTTAAAAAAAAAGTAAGTTTCTAAATTTCATTATCACTTCACTAATTTTGCCAAAACAACACTAATGTTTATGTACTCACACTTTCTGCAAATGTTTTGTTACAAATTTTCATTCAATTTTCAGTTTTTATATATTTTATGTAATTGTCTTTGGTTCAATTGAATTGTGAAAATAAATAATAATAATAATAATAATAATAATAATAATAATAATAATAATAATAAATAATAACACTCTCAAGTGCAACATATTTTTCACGAAAATGTGCGAACTTGAAAACTCTTTTTTTCAACATACAGGGTGTCTCGAATTTTGACGATTTTAATTGGATACTTCATACTAGTTGTCGAAGTTTTTGGGCACCCTATATGTAAAAGTGGTTAATTGTAGTATGTATATTATTTGTAGTCAGTGGCAACGTAGCTTTATATTATATGTCTTGACAATTTGTAAATGGGTGCAACTCTATATTATATGACTAACCTGCTTCCTACAGTCAAACTGTATTATATGACTACTTACTAGTATTACATTTATCATGTTTATTCGTACTGGTTCGTATTTTTCGTATACAGCTGTTAGTACCCAGTTCGGGCATGATAACATTATTTCATGATAGGCGTGACATCTCCCCCTTTTTATGTTCACCCCTTTTACGCAAGTGGAGAATGGGTTTTTATCTTTAACAAGTTTCCAACAACCCTTCGACTAAATCAATAACCCGTTTGCTTAAAACTCCACCACTAGTAGTACCTTCTAATTTTCTCTCTCATCATCCCTCGTATACATATGTATACTTGTATATATAGTTCCATATATGTCGTATTGCTCAATTGAATACCAATGCCATCGGACCTATTGAAATCCCGCAGCGAGATTAATGCTTATACTTAAAAGGGGTCGGCACCATGTTTTCTTGCTGTTGCTTTTTTTTTATATATAAATGAAAGGTGGGGTTGGATTGGAGGGGATGAAAATCACTCGAACCCACCAAAGGTCAGTGGTGGTCGAACGCGTTATCTGCAATTAGGTGTATTGTCCCACCGAACATGTACAACGGAGGGGGAGATGACGAGTAAAAAAATATATATACACAACACTACTAAAAGGTTGAGAGATCACTTAACTTGCCCCCTCTTGGAACATTGGTGCGAGATGGTGTTGTCACCTCAAACTCCGAAGCAAACAATAGTCAACCGAGACATCTTGTCCACAAACTTTGAACGTGGTTGACATTCTTGCACCCCCATTTACTATGGTAAGGTGGTGTTGTTGTTGGAGAAGAAGTTGCTTTTCATCGTGTCAACAACATTTTCCGTTCATGAGAGGCTGGTAGGGAATATGTCATTTGCTGGTTTGGATCACACGCCCAAATAAACTGGAGTCATGTAACAAACGTCATTGAGTTGGTTTACATCTTAAGCGTGGTGCTTGAGCATAATTTTATGGTTTAATGACAAGTTGGAATTGTTATTCTAGATAATTGTTTTTGTTGCGTTTATTATACTGTATATTTCATCGGCAAAGTATTCTGGCATTTTATAGAATGCATGGTTTTTTGGCAAATTATGAAATAGCATTTTCAATTTAACCTGATATCTTAACTAATTTATTGCTCATATCATATTTTGCTAAGAAAAACAAACAAAACTAGACCAGACTTTCTGCGTTTTATACTTCCCGTTGACATATAATAACAACTTCAGTTAAATTTAGTTAAATGACATGAAATCTTTTTTTGCAACAATCAAAAAGAAGTCTTATTATTTGCGCCATCTTTTGAGAGTAATTGAAAACAATGCTTTCTAATAAACTAAAACAACAACTGCCAAAATAGCACTCAGGGGCACACCCTGGAGAACTCCTCATTCAATATGCCAAATATTAGTCTTCTAAGTTTTATAGATTTAGAGTTATAAAACTCTAAATTTGGTGTGTTGAAACACACCAAAAACACAACGTTCTTTAAATGGCATGTTGTATGTACGATACTTTTAGTAGTAATGCCAGAGTAGCAGCGTTAAAAAAAAAACCTTTACAATTGAAATTGTGACCTTTTTCAGAATTTATATATGAAAATAAACAATTTTTTTCAACATCTCGAAGCGGAAATTATCAATATTAAAAAAAAATAAAAAATTAACTGCTTTAAAAGGAAAAGCCTTATAACTCAGTCACCTATAAACAAGAGTGATAATTATGCCAACGCCACCAGCGCCTTATAATTACTAGTTTATTCTTTTGTAATTCATCTTTGGGAAATCAAGTGAAGACTTTTTGGGGCTATTAGGTTGGCACGTTTTACGACGCTCGGTCGTAGTTTATATATACATATATCCAATACAACGTGTTGTTGTTATTATTATTATAATATTTTGGCGGTTAGGAAAAGCTGTTTGTTATTTTTCGTTTTTTTATTATCATTTTTATTTGGGTATAATTTACAATGGGATTGGAAGCTTTTGACTTAATGATGTCATTCGTATTCATCCACTAACAACGTTGCGGGCTGCTAGGCTGAGATTTTATAGGTTTTTAATAACCGATGGACGTTATAAATTTGAAGAGCAATTGCTGACTTTGAGGTTTAGTGGCGAGTGCTGAGCTGAATTCGAAGTAATGAACAACGCACGAAAAGGATAAAAAATATATATATTTATATATTGGTTCTTAGAATTTTATGTAGCAAAATAAAAAAAAATTACATGATAAAGGTGAGAAATTTATTTATCTCGATGAAACTCGAAGAAAAAAGTAGTTTATTACCCAATTTTTTTTTTTTTTAATTTTGAAAATTGGAAATTACACAAAAACGTGCTATAACGATTATTAAGAACGCTATATTGAAAACAACACAATTTAGTTATTATTGGTTTGATGATAAGTTAACATGTACAAAACATGCACACGTATGAAATTAGCATTGGGATATTTACTATTGAACAAAAATTTAAGTTGCCTAATGGAACGATTCTCCCACTGGCTTCGCGATTCTTGCATTTGTTATCGCAGCTATTTATAACCATTACCGGTACATTAAAAATGTTTTTTTTAAGAATTGGCTATATGTACTTTTGCTTTATGCGAATTTTATTTTATGCGGTCTTTGAGAAGTTCGATATTCGATTTATGCAAGTTTTGAGTTGTTCTATTTTCGATTTCTTCAAGTTTCGATTTTTGTGAATTTCGATTTTTCTGCGAATCGAGATTAATGCGATATTTGCGTAATGTGATATTTTTTTTTATGCGAGTTTCAAGTAATTTCATTTCCAATTTCTGCAATTTTCGAATCGATTTGTGCGACATTGGATTGGACTTATGCGGTTTTCGAATTATGCGGTTCCATTCTCACTTTATGTAATTTTTGGTACATTGGACTATTACAGTATATTATCATAAACACCTTAAGTAAAAAAGTTTTTGCACGGAAAATCTTGTAAACTAACCTAAACAGTTGTATACATACAAGATGATATTTTTATACTTTGCCAAAGGCGTTCTAACTATTCAATATAACATAACATTCTATATATATATATATATTACCAGAAACATGTACAATGTGCATATTTAGATGATGTATATATTGTCAAGTACCGTAAAAAGCATTTTATTATAGCTTACATTACATGACATTAAACAACAACTACAACATGGGTATACTGAATTACAGTACCGCACAATTGTCACCGTTATCATCTCGTTATCACCAGAAATGTGATTAATTGAGACAGGTTCTTGTTAACACTGTTTGCTCGTTCTCTCGAACAACAAAATTAGAGATATAAAATAACACGGTCGTATGTCGATGGCTTTATTTATTTTTATATTTCGGTCATTTTTTTTTGTCACCTTGAAGCTTGGAAAAACAGATGTCAGACGACAATTTCGACGACCATAAATTGCCACCTGGTGACAGCGCTCTCGTGATTGACGAGCTCTCGCGAGACTAAAACGAGAGAATGATGAAGGCAATGGCCGTTGTGTTAAAAAATAAATAAATAAATAAAAAAAAGGACAATTCACAAAATGAAATGCATCTGATTATAGATTAGAAAAGAAAAACACAACCTCAACTTAACAAGGGTGAAGGCGCGCCCTTTCTACAGGGTGGAACTGATCAGCAATTTTACGGGGTAAGACTTGTCAATGTCTATTATCCAAATCAGTATTATCAATCATCGTTTTGATTGTTGGGTTTTGTTTTTCAAGCAGCTGGTTTTTCAAGTGGTACAGTTATAAAGTGTGAATTGCATATAAGTTCGATTTAAGCGGTATCGATGTACTGTAAACATTTTTCAGTATCTAATTTAGTATCCTTCAGTTTATAGACTTCCCTTCCCTTATTCTACTTGTATTGCAACAGCGTAGCTGCGAATTTGCGCAACTCGAATCATTTATAATGATTTAATTTATAAGAAGATGACTTAATGTATACAGAGTGTTCCTAAAAGATTGGTCCAAATTTTAACCACAGATGATATCAAAGCTCATTTTATACGGATCCGGAAAACGATTCGGCGGACTTTCGGAACGTATTGGACAAAAACATGACTTCATCCCGCGTTATCTTCGAAAAGAATCTTTTTCGGACCCATGTTTTTTGCTTTGAATTTTTTGCTTTGTTTTGACGCGTAGCATCTGTGGTTAAAATTTGGCCAGAACTTTAGGAACACCCTGTATACAGTAAGCTTATTGTATCATGGGTGCGCACGTTAATCCTCAACTACTCTACCTCTCATTGTATCATGTATACATATAGGCCTATATATACCTACATACATATGTATACATAATGTGCATATAAATAATAGAAAGAAAGAAAGAACAAAAGGACTATAAATCGTCCCTTGTTTGGTCTTCTTAATTGGTAGTTATGAAGTCGCGGAAAACAATGATGCTTTTGTCATGTAACATTTCGAATGATTTCGGTTATAAAACTAATCGGCAAGATTTAAATTGAGACATTTCGTGTAAATAAAGCTACAGTAGTTAGTTCCTATTACCGAAGCACTATTATTATCCTCACGATGAAGTAGATCTAATTTATTCGGTGAATGAATTTCGTAATGTTGTACGAGTTCGAAACTTTTAACCGGAATCTATTTAACGTAACAAAATCCGATTCTAATTCCAACATCTCCGTATAATAAAACAAAACACAGTATATATATATTTTTTGGTGTGTTACACAATCTATATGTTAACGACAAAATGTATGAATTCAGCCATTCTATACAATGCACAGGCATTCTAGAGAATATTAAATCTGTTTTAGGCTATGTAGGAAATTGACATTGGAATAGTTACGTTATGCAACAGTTTAGATTAGATTTAAATTTAGGCTATTTTTAATTGAAAATGTTGTTAAACTAACCCTAAACTTTTTAACTCACCTAAACAGTTTTATAGAAAATGTAATTTCATACTTTGCCAAAATAGACTACGCATTATATAGAATGTCTGGATTTTATACATTGCGGATAACATAATATACAAATACAAGTACAGTATATCTTTTAGACATGAATAGTTATTATACTATATGTATTAACTATTTAACCCAATATGACTATTTTTAACATTAAAAACAAGTACATTCAAAATGGTTATAATTTATGCGATCTTTGAGTAATTCGATACTGATATTCGATTTGTGCGAGTTTGAGTAATTTTATCTTCGATTTATGCAAGTTTCGACTGATGTGAATTTAAATTTATTCGAATTTACATTAATACGATTTTTCAGTAATGTGATACTCGACTTATGTAATTCCATTTTCGATTTCTGCAATTTTCAATTCGATTTATGCGATTTTTTTTTTCACATTGAACTTATGCAGTTTTTGATTTATGCGGGTCTCACTTTATGCGATTTATGGTCCATTTATGACTATACACTTTACTTTCATAAACATCTTTAAATGGCAGTATACGTTCAATTCCCAGCCGACTCACTCACAAACTCACTGATAAAGGGTATCATGATAAAGGGTATCAAAAGGTAAACCCCCTTGTATATTGTAGGCCTGTAACTATAAATTTTGTGTGAGCACAAAAAATTCTTTCATCTGCAGACACTTCCACAGATGCTGATTTGCAAATGATAAATTAAACATCCCATGAGTGAAAAATAATATCTATTTTTTTTTTTGTGGTCATTATTATTTTTTTCCATTCGTTAATTATTTTTTATATTCGTTAAAAGCCTATCTGATAACGAATATTACTTTGGCGACTTTGGTGGCATAAATAAAGAATGGAAAGTTGATATTGAATTGGACGGGATAATAAGCTGTAAGTTAATTACCGTTGAAAAGGAAATCGTTTTGCCACGCTAATTAGGAGATTTATAGCACCCCAAAGCATATTGATAAGTTGCTATCATATAATAGCAGTACCATCGTTATTATATATATTTTTTTTGTTTTTGTTATTGTTTGCTGTGTATGCTGAAGAAATATAAGAGCAGATGGTTTCTGTCACTTTGGCTATATAACACCTTGATTACAATGTTTTTGTTCTCTAATGACTGAAAATATGCCTAAAGCTAATTTGTTACTTTCTGATAAACTTTTAGTACCAAAAAAAAGAGTACACTAAAAAAAATGTTAATAGTACTGTAAGAGTTTTATGACTTTTAACCAACTGTTTGTTTGGTTGTTTTTGTCTGGTTTTGTTTTTTTAATATAAGATCTACGTCTGACCATACTTTGTTTTGTTTTGTTTTTTTTTCACTTATTTTTAATTGGTTTTGAACTTGCTTTTACGAGCTTTTTTTAATGATTCTATTCGATTGGAATTGTTTTGCAACCTTTGAAAATAATAAATGGCAAGTGGTCGAATAAGTATATTGTTTGATTTATCAGTGTATTTTATACTGAGGGCATGTAGATAAAAAGTATTGTATATATTGTGAAACTTCTATATTCGTCATTAGTCCGTTTCAGAAAACACTGACGAATACTAAATCTGACGAATATAGACTCAATCGTGAATCCATTCTAGTCTTGTTATCGAAGCTTCACTGTTAGCACTCCACGTCATATTTAGTTTATTTTTTAATATGTTATGATATTGTTTTTCTTAAAAACTGACTTTTTCGTGACCTTGTCCGAATATTGGATTTTTGTACGAATATCGGGACGTTGTTTTGCCGAAATATTGTGACGGATATTGGGATATGACGAATATCAGGGCCGACGAATATAATGGTTCTACAGTATAATTTTTTTATAGTCTTGTTTATTATCTGTGTTTATGTATGTTTATGTGTGTGTGTGCCCCCACCACTGTTTTTATGCTTCACTATTGCCAAAACTGAACGCTTAACCAAAAGAAAATATACCGTATACGACATAATCTATAAATGTTATAAAATTAAATTCCGATATTAAATCATTTGGCGGCCTGCGGCCATCCCGAATGGAACAATTCTCCCACTGGCTTCGTGATTCTTCCACTCGTTAGTTATTATAGCAAGATACAATAACAAGTAAATCGGACTTCAGCAATAATCAGTTGCGGGAAGATAACTGACAAAAACTTATAACTAGCAATGCCCCCGCGGCTTCGCCCGCTCACTATTCTGGAACTAGGGTAATGATGGAGTTTTGATAGTTAGATCAAATTAAATTTAGTAATTCCTGGTTCCTGGGCGTGTTTAACGACGACACAGAGTTGGAGTTCATATGGTAACGTAACCACGTAGTGTCTAAAAGAAAACCCCGTGTTTAGACTTATGTTGCTTTGCAACATTCGTTGCTGTTTACACTGTATTAACACTGTATCCGATACAGTATATCGTTACACTGTATCCTATGGTAACGTGACCACGTGGTTACGTTATGTATAGAAGAAAACTCCGTGTTTATAAACCCCGAAATCTTGCGTGACATGTTGAAAAAAGAACTTTCTTTTATATATATATGGGCGATAACTGGATCTTATCTATATAAGACTAACAGGTAACCCGTGCTATAGCACGTGAGGATATTGGTATATTTGTTTACATTCACGTTGTTATGGTTTTCCATTCCTTGTGTGTGTGCTGGGTGTTTTTTACTTGTTGTCGTGGAAACATTCTCCACGGAAACATTCTTCCTCGGACAGAGATCAAATTATCTTTTATATAGCTTAATATTATGTAGATACATGCATAACTACATATTCATATTTATGTACTTAATACATTTATGTAACAATAACATTTGTTCTTGAAGTATGTTTTTTTCACATACATGCCTGCATACCGCGCATCTTTCTACACCACACACTTATATACAAGTAGTAATGATGTTGTTATAGCTACTGAAGTATGCATTGCACTCGTTTCGTTGTTGTTGTTGTTGTTGTTTTTCTATTGGTTCAATGTCGTCGTCGCGACGATATAGCAACGAAACGTCAGTGACGTGCAAACAATCGTTACTGTTATGACACAATAATTTACGGGGTAGTGTAATGAGGGGTTCGTAAATCAACAACCCACGTGACGCTCGCCAACGCCGCAGGTGTTATTGGGAAGGAAACGTGTCAATGCCTCGAGCGAGGAAATGAAACGAATGAATAAATAAAAAAATAAAAATAAAAGGTTATATGCCTACTTTTTCTCCCAATTTTTTTTTTCCCACATTACTATCCCCCCCGTTTATTTTTTTTAGGTTACATTACCTACTAGCAATTGCAATTATGAGCTTCATAATTAAACGCGTTACTTAACATCAAGAATGGAAATCATTAAAAGAAGGTGTTTGTTTTTTTCGTGTTGACGTTTTATAAAAGAAAACGATGTTATCAATACGTGCACTAGTAGTCAGCCATCAACTTGTCGTCTTTTTATGCCAACTAAACGTATAGTGTCATATACAGTCGTTTATGATAATATACTGGACAGTTCAATGTACCGAAAAAACGCATAAAACGAAAACGGCACAAGTCATTCGCATAAAAAAAACCGCACAAGTTCAATGTGAAAAAAAAATTGCATATAAAAATAAATAATCGAAAATTGCTGAAATCAAATGAAATTATTCAAAACTCGCATAAATTAAATATCGAATCACTCAACGACCGCATGTATTTAAATTTGCAGAAATCGAAATTCGCATAAATCAAAATTCACATCAATCGAAACGTGGAGGAATCAAAATTGGAATCACTCAAAACGCATAAATTGAATATCGAATCACTCAAAGATTGCATAAATTTTAATTCGCATAAATCGTAACATGCAGAATCAAAAATGTATCTTTTTGCATTATGTTTGTATATCTGTATAGGATAGTACAAAAATAGTATGCTTAATATGTATAAAGGGTATGCTTAAAAAGCATTTTTATGAACTTGTTATAGCCCACTTCGTAGTTATGTTGTACAATAGTTCGTCCATTCACCTGAGTACCACTGGATGGTGGATGATCACTAGTATGTTCATCATATACAGGGTGTTCCTAAACGTTTTGCCAAATTTTATCCACAAACGCAAAGCATTAAAAACGAAGCTGAAAGTACATATAAACATAGCTCCGAAAAACTGTCCTCCACCCATGTTTTTCGAACGTTTTGGACACAAAACGTCATTATATGGCATTATTTCGCATTGTTTGAACATGTGTGGATAAAATTTGATCATAGCTTTTAGATAAACCCTGTTTGGTGTATATTCCTCCTATTACAATTTAATGTTTTAAATTTTGTTATAGGTAGCGCCACTTAGTTCGGTGTACAAGAATTCAGTAGATTTCAACACGTGCGACTTTAAGGTAACAACTCTATTTTGTTTATTATTATTATTATTAAAAAGTAGTGTTTGACATGGAACGTTTCGTATGATATGTTTATAATGCATAATAAGTTATATTTTTTTAACCTTATATAAAAGAAAACTGGTCGTAGTTATGAAGAAAAAAAATAATAACTTGTGGTACAGACACGTTTTTAAAACCAACACAGAGCATGCAAATTGAAACGTAACCCACAACACATATGTCATAATTTCATATTTTGGGGTTTATACATCGAGGAATGTAAACAGGGAAAAAAATTGTGTAGAAATATGAAAAAAAAAAAACTAACTCTTGTAATGAGACGTTACAAGAATTTTTTATATGCGTTTTTTTAAAAAAAAAAAAAAAAACTTTTTTTTTTTGAAGAAGGTTGACATTAAAAATCACCGGCTGCTAAGGTGAGTTAGACTTACTAGACACGTAAGGGGCAGGCCGTCTTAATTGCGAGTGACAGAT
The DNA here is from genome assembly GCA_034695005.1 of Cryptops parisi. Lineage (NCBI taxonomy): Eukaryota > Metazoa > Arthropoda > Chilopoda > Scolopendromorpha > Cryptopidae > Cryptops > Cryptops parisi. The sequence continues at coordinate 3,543 of JAQIWH010005354.1, read as the reverse complement.
ATATGAGGCCGCAAGCAGATGTGGACATGCACTGTACACAACAGATGACATCAGAAAAAGGTTTAAAAAGAAAATGCCGCCTACAGATAGAGAAGGCTGTAGTAGGTATATATCGTAGAGAACAATAATAATAATAAAAAGAAAAGTTGTGGAACACGAGTAAAAGTAATAAGAGGAAGGCTGAAAAAAAAACAACAACATTCGAAATGTGACAACCGTGCTACGTTGTATGATTTATAAAGTATTATGTTGAGAAAATTAGGGATAACGTAAAAAAAAACGTATAAAATGTACATACATATAGATAAATTTGAGGATGGTAGTGGCGGTAATTATAAAAGATAAATGAGGATGTAGTTATCGGAATTGTTGAAACGAAATTGACGGTTTTTTTTCCCTCTCAATAAGTTATACAGTAATCGCTATGTATAACGTTATAATAGATACTTGTGTTAGATAGCTTTATATATCTACGAGTATATAACTATGTGTGTACTGAAACTATACTACACTGCTCACAAAAATTAGGAGAATATTGCCTAAAATATCCCCTATTTTTTTGTGAGCAGTGTATATGTAACATGTATATAACTCTCATATAACTATGTATGTACTATACAATACATATATTTATAACTCTTACATAACTATGTACGTACCGGTACTATACTTGTACGCCTATCAGTCGAACCTCTTTAAACCGTCACCCTTGGTACTCGATAAAAGTTTGGCGGTTAAAAGAGGGCGGATTAATGTGTGAGAAGATACGTTGGTTCTGTGTTTTTAAGAGCGATAAGTGGGGGTGGCGGTCTATATGGAAAGCCGGTTTAAGAAAGTCGACTGTATAACTCATACATAACTAATATAATAACTATATGCACTGTATGTGGATTTGCAGTCTGCGCATATCCATATGTCTGTTACCGGCAATGTCTACAGATTCTACCTAGGATTCTGTAGATATAGAATCTTTAGTTTGGCAAACAAGGTTTTGAAATTAAATCTTGTGTTTAGGTTAGTTTAGCTTTGTTCACAACATTTGTTTAAAAAAATTTAAGTTCAAATTTAAGCCTAGATTTTTTTGCTTAAATTTGTATTCCGGTGACAATTTTCATACTTTGCCTAAACTAGGTGTCCTATTCTATAGAATGTCTATAAATTACCGGTGACATCCATATTTTACATCTACAGTATTTTATGTATTGTATCACTAAAACTTAAATCCTTTCTGTTTAAAATGCAGTTTTTGGTGTGGTAATTCGAGAAATTTGTGGACAACTGTAACACCAGCTTCTTGTCAGCCTGTTTTCATTGGTTGACCAAGAAGCTGTCTTCAGTTATTCAAAAATTGCTCGAATCGCCACACCAAAAATTGCGTGTATCAGGCAGCCTTAATAGTTTTAAAAATAAACGCAGGTAATCCATCATTTATGAGTACCGTTACATCTGTTACGTATGTTTTATTTACAGTATTGTATCATAAAAACAGTCGAAAATCCGAGTTCAATAAATACATGGAGATTATTACTGTTTTTCAACTTAAATCAGATAAGCATGCTAACAATGTATCATTGTAGAAAAAAACAGAACTTCTGTGTGAAGAGAACGAAAACATATCGTTTTCAAAAGACTCGACGATAAACTGTAATTATCGAATCCAATAAATCATTAAACAATGGACGTTTCAATATTTTTCCACAATCGTGTTTCCGTACGTCGGTGGTGGTGGTTGTTGTTGTTTTTTTCCCTTTTTGAAACTATCTCTTTGTAATATTTATAAATATTATGCAGATTGCGTGGCCTTCGGATGCCACAATATTTAAGTTGCTAAAATGCACTAGAAATGAATGAGGAGGAAAAACCGAGCTCCATTGCACCGCAGTTTACGACTGCAAAAAAGGCAAAAATGTCATTCGATCACGACATTTATTCATTAGACAGGGTAGAATAATCTTCATTTGCTTTTTTTTTTTCACCTATGGACAAGTGTAATGTACAGTATCACCAACCAGAATAATACGAGAATGAAATTATCCTTTGCGTAGTAGTGTACGATAATTACTATGTATTGCGCTGATGAATTTGTTGTTTTGAACAAGTTGTCGGAAAAGGAATGACACAGTAGTAAAATTGGCATTACATAGTGTTAGTGAGTTATTGCCGTTTGTTTAAGTAGATAATTACAATAATTAGATGTTGAATTTTAATAGATATGTAAAAAAAACAAACAAAATGGTATGGAAATCAATAATATTTGTTTTTTTATTAATGTTTCATTAGGAGTACAATTAATGGCATTTTAAAGTTTGTCTTTTTAAGAAGACAAAAATTAACACAGAAGAGAAAATTTGTATGATTTTTGTGAGAAAATATTTAAGCCGGTTAGGTTATATTATTGTAGTTTATAATAATGGCTTGTTAGAAAGATGTGTTCTGTTTTGCATCGGTTAACAAACATGTACATTTTGTTTTTCTGGTGGTGTAATTTTGTTTTTACATATTATAATTTGTTTTTCGTTTCATGTTTTTCAAACACTTTGTAAACAATATGTAGCCTATTATAGAATGTGGTGCTAATGAACTTGATCTTTCTGATAACATTATCGAACTTACTCAAACGATAGTCTTATTTTAAACTTTGAATTATTTTGCAGCTCATAGATGAGAGCTTGTTGTTTTGTTTTGTTTATTCATACATAAAAATATACAGTAGCTATATGTTTAGGTGTATGTTTCATTTATTTATATGTGTACGTACAGTCAAAATCTGAATCTAGTTAAAACCCGATTTTGACTAGTCAAAGTTAGGCGTAACTTTAAAAACTAATCGTTTGGTGGTCTTCGGCCACATTAACTTACCTAACCTTCATGGTTAAGGTTAATTGGGTTTGATTAATCAGATCGAGTGTTAACTGAATTCGGATTTGAACGGTATCAAATATACGCGTGTGTATAGATAGGTAGGGCCTACAGTAAAGTAAATTTTATGTTATGTGTATGTTACCGGAAAAGTTTACAATCTAGGCATTTTAAAAAATACCTGGATTTTATATTCTATTGTTTCGAATACCTGGATTTAACATTCTGGTACCTAGATTCAATACTTTGTTGGTACAGTGGAATCCGGTTATTATGATCACGCTGGGACTAGTGCTTGTTGATAACAGTAACAGGCTGATAACATTAAACAATGGATTTAAGAGCATTAAGTTTTGGGATCCACTGATTCTGATAATATCTGATTGATAACATTATCGATGATTATAATAACCGGATTACACTGTCGATACATGTACACCAAGTCCCCGCTTAACGTTGTTTCAGTTAACGTCGCGACTTTATAACGACGATATAACGTCGTTAAACATGCATATGTATAAATAGATAGGTATATAGATTATTCATAAACTGTATATACCATACATCATATAAAAATTATACAGCTTAGTAGCTGAATGCCTGTCAACAATGACGGAAAAACTTTGCTTCAAGTCGAGTTGCTTGGCAACGTAAGCGTTTTACACCTACACGGCTGGAAAATTA
>JAQIWH010005353.1:0-14815 GCA_034695005.1 Cryptops parisi | reverse complement strand
ACTGCACAATGGGCTGCAGAATGTCCCTCAAGGTTCATATGCTTGATGCCCATCTTGATAAATTCAAAGAAAACATGGGTGCATACTCAAAAGAGTCAATGTCCTGGTCACAAAGTTTCAGAGAAATAATAACCATTTTCTATGGTTTTCAAGCATAACGAATCAGGAAATAATATTCATTACCCAGGGACAAAAATCGTGTTACATAGTGTAATGATTAAATATACGTACGGTACAGTATAATTTTTTTTTTAGAATTCGGTAGGCAGTATATGAAACGATGACATTCATTAGTTTTATTTGTCATAAATTGTTACATAACTGACGACACATAGTTATCTCACATTAAAGTTAGGATTTGTTACTTCCAAAGATGAATCAATTGAGATATGACTCTGGGTTAGTAGGTTACAACTCGGTTTGTGAAATTAATAGGTTCTGGATTATGTCTTGCTTTGCTGCCCATTTGTCATTCTTACGAACTGCTACTGACTTATGTCTTATTGGCGGGAATACTCGATGGCTGTGTTGCTGTTCTAATGCCAACTGTTACCGTTCAAGTGATGGGTGCTTCTAAAGCGATTGTAGCCTGGAAGTTGCTCTTGGTTTTTCATTCAGTACCTTTTGCAGCAGGGCCCATTGTTGCAGGTATATTACTTATTATATAATTATTATAGCTTTTGATTAAGGAGTGGAGTAAGACTTATTAAGTGTTTGAATTGGGATTTTACTTATAAAGGCTGCTTCAAAGATATATTCGGTACCCATTCGTATCTCCTGCATGCATCTGGCACGTTACAAGCAATTATGGCACTGATGATGAGTCTTCTCCCCACGATTGAAGAACACATAGGGCCAGCTAGTTGCTGGCCTTTGAATATACCCAGCGATATCACCAAATCTTGCGACGAGGAAACGGCCGAAGTTGAAACAAGACCCGAACTCAAAGGATACGGGGAATCTTCTTTTAGAAATTACAATCCATCAGTGTGTGATCTAAATTTTCCTTCGTATAGCGGGGAAGGCAATTCATACTCGCCAAAAACGGAACCTTTCACGGACCAAGAGAGTAGTCCCAGACTACTTCCTCCTGCCACCCAACCTCTAATCACAGGAGTTTATGTTGTACAAACAAGTGCTCATTACTCCAAAAAAGAGAAACTTCATTTCGTCACGAGCGCTGACACCACAGTTTCTAAAATTGACGACCAGTCCATGGTGACCATCAACCTCAACGAAGATACAATGTCAATGGGTGAAGCAGGAGACGCTATGTCAAACCTTAGATCTTCTCATCAAGTGGTTACAACTGAAAGTATTCCACCACAGCCGTCAAATATCGCTTATCGTCAAAAACCTAGGATGTATGACATTTCCACAGACTCGGAAGAAGCACGTACTGGTATCAAAGATTCCATTGATAGTTTACAATATGTCACACCTTCAACGAGTGAAAATTTTGGATCGAACACTTCGTCCGGCTTTTTAATGATGCATTCGTCAAGAGGGGATAAGGAGAGTGATAAAAGAGCAGTTTCAGCTCCTCGAACACGTGCAGCAACTTTGACATCGGCATCTTCTCCTAGAACCAGTTTCTCTACCGACAATATGTCGCGAATGAGTAGCTGGTTGGACATGACCAAGTCTTCGTTGAAAAATCAAACGGCTCATATGCTGGGCTCCTGGAAAATTGCTGGCGGTGCCGCAGCTCAGTTAGTACGCAAGGTTTCAGGGATGACAATGTCTAGACGGAACAAACCGAGTAGCAGTGCTTCGCTTTCGAATTCGACAAGTAAAGTATTTTCTACCGATAGCACGCGTTCCAGTTCATCGAAAGCTAATGAACAAACAACAGAAGAACAAATAATACGCCAAGACATCAACGCTAATGAATTGATCACTTCTACTTACCCAACATCTACTAGCCAGTCAGAAGCGCCAAGTCTCGAAACTGTTGCTAAAGAAATTGATAATGAAGTGGAGAAAGAAACTGTTTGCAGTGAAAATACTACACAAAGTATTGAAAAAGTGGAGCCTAAAGAAAACTCACTAGAAGATGACGATAATAATCTAAAGTCGCTGTCACATGAAATAGTTCAATGTGCCCAAAGTAATTCAATTGAAAAGTTGGCCCTTTGGAAGCGGTCTGTCACTCCAGACATGAAAAGAGCCAAGGAGTACAGAAACATTAAAGATGCTGAAATATTGCAAAGAAAATTTTTTGTCCATTCCGAGGGTAGTTTGTTGCATGCCAGTGCGTCAAAAGCGCATTTACACGCGAAGAGTCAGTCGAAAACCGATTTTATTAGACCTCCAGCCTCACCTTTAAGGAAACCGACATCTATGCACAAAATGAGTAGTGGTGAGACTTCACTGCGAAGATTATCCCCTCGGCGAAAAGATAACCATTCTCCCATTTTAAGAGATCCTAATTACAAGAAGCAACTGGAAAAACGATTGTCGTTGCCATTTCAACACATTTATCAAGATGACTCCAAAGAGCTTGTTATTCCAAACCAGGAATTAGTTCGTCCTTTCGCGGAAGAAAATTCGTATAAATCATCTTTTTTCTCGTCCGAATTACCTCGAGTTGCCCTTTCTGGAGGCATAACTTCTCCACACCTGGTAAATTCTACGAATCATTTGTCCTTACAAAAAAATGAGGAAGAATCGAAAATTATACTGGCATTGCCATCGCCATCTTCGACATCATCAGAATCTTTTGAAGAAGCTGTTTTAAACGAACATGGGATAGATCATGCTTCTGAGAGCATTCTGCACGATTCCAGTCGGTTATCAGTTGCTTCTACAAATGCCATTTCTTCTGTCGTAGAAGAAAAAATTACATTCAACGTAACGGCGCCAGCCACTCAAGAGAAAGACGATTCGAGCGACAATGGTTCTCAATCACACATAAGCTCTTTGAATGCGGCAGTTGTTGAAAATCTAAACTCTATATCAAACTTGGATGGAAGCCTCACTTGGGAATCTTCCAGCAGTGGAACTACCTCGAGTCCTCAGAATTCACCAATGATTCGTGAAGGAAGTCAGTCGGCGCAAGCATTTGTTGATGAAAAACTTGGTAATTTTCTATTTAATATCATTATTATCTGAGTGTTGTTAGTTACATCATCCTAAACTTAAATCTGTTGCTTCTTAGTTGCTGTGAGTCCTTTTAGAACACCGTCGCGCGAACATTTGAGATCAACGAGAATAGGTGAGAACACCCCTTTGTTGAATTCGCCTTCTGCCAGTGAAGGTCACAAAACACAAAGACGTGTTATTTCATCCGCTGGACCTCATCGACAAAGATCGACATTAAGGTCATCTGCGAGTAGTACTCCAACCGGGGACACTGATTCGTCAATGACACGATGTAAATCAGTTGATGCGGCATTATTTTGGCTCTCTCAGAGAGTGGAGAAAGTGAAGGGGATGATGCCAAACGTTTCGAGTTCAGAGATGCCCCCGTTGACCAAGTCTGGCTTTATGGTAATAATGCAACGTCTAACTGCGGGGTCTACAACTCATTCTCTGGACTCTAGTCCCACCAGGCCTAGCTCGTCTATGGAACCGGCAACAGGAAATACGCCTTTAATGTCACCATCCGACTATGCTAACTTACCTTCTGATAAGAAAAGTGCCATCAATTTGATCTTGTTCTCTAGTAACGAAGACGTATCTTCAACGTCAAACATGAGAATCTCCGTAGAAGAAGGCAGTGCTGATGGCAAGTCTAGAGTTTTTGAGATTGCAGATAAAGCTTGCGGAGCTCAGTCGTTCGAATTTGTCTGTCCACTCAATTTGCTGGATAAACAGCTGTCGAATGAGGTGTTGGAACAAATGGCCGCCACTTTCACCGATACGGATTTGCTGACTCTATCCAAATACTACCCATTCTTAGGCGATCTCCAAACTCTGACTACAGAGGAAATGGACAACATTTTTGGTGTCACGGAATGTTCCGATTTAAATGTTAATGAAAATGATGAAAATGACGACGACGAGGACAAAGAAAATGACGATGACGACGACGAAGAAAATGACGATGACGACGACGACGATGATGAAGAAGAGGAGGATGGTGCGGAAACAGTTACTCCTGTTGATCAAGATTCTATTTCTAGGAAAAGTTCAGATCTCAATTCCCCGGAAGTTAGCGAACAAGAAGAAACGAAGGAAGACGAAAAACCCAACCCAGATATTGAAAGCAGCACTTTAACACCCGTAGAGAATAAATCATTGTTGGTGAGTTCTTTTGAAGAACAAGATAATGATGTTGAAACTGAAATTTCGTCAGAATCCCTCGATGGTGAAAAAAGCAGTGGCGATGGTGAGAAAAGTCCATCCAATCATGGAACTATAAGAAGACTAAGAAGACGAAAAAGGAGACAAAAGCTTTCCAAAGCAACTAGCGGTTGGTGATGTAGAGGTTCTTCAATTTGGTGAAGTTGTGGCAAGTTTCTTTAATCGTTGGTGAACATTGATTTCAATGGAAGGCTTCAAGACATGCGCCTTAATATTACGTTTGCCATCGAGTAAGTTTTCTTCTGCGTGTTCAAACTGTTGAAAATCTTTTTTGTTTCAAAATTATCATTTAGTAAATATACATCATAAAATATGACAATATATTTAAAAAAATAATATAATTTAGACTGATATCAATTGTACAATTGTGAAATTTAGTGTTAGTAATTGAAGATCGAAATCCGATAATGGTAGTTAGGGCAGAACTAAATAAAGGAAATTCACTGCTTAATTATTTTGAATTTTATTGTAGCCTACTGACATTGACAAATTTACAAATATAAAATCTCAAACGAATAAATTTTACGGATACACTTCTGCACTGTAATAAAAGCGAAGTTGTTCAATATCATGCCGATGTAGGCGAACAACATTTTCACCGATTCGATCCTGTAATAATTGTCTAAGTTTATTAGGATATTAACATATTTAATAGACTACTATTAACACGTTTACTATAGTCATCAAAACACACACTAAAATCTACCTTTGGCAATAAACTAACAGTTCCTTTTGCATAGCCATTGAATTGCTGTTTGAAGTCGCAGTTTGATGGTGGGCTAAAACAAACTGTGCTTTTGGCCGATTTCCGAGCTCTTAATACCTTAACCAGTTATGTTAATGTATGCTTATAAAGACAAATTTTAAATCTTTTGAAACTAGTTTGCTGTCTCTTTTTTTATTTACCATTCGCTTGGGTGACAAAGAAAAATAAGTATTATTCAATGTTCCTTCGTGAGGGGTCATCATAACTCTCAAAAGTTTGGCGCTAGTGTCACCTACAAAAAAGGGTACCAACAAGGCAGCATAACCATGAAATTTGCATATGTGTTGGTGCTGTGCAGACGCTTATGTGTATTCGTAGGCCACATGTAAATGTAACATACTGAATGTGCACGTATACATGTTCAAAATGTGAATATGAAATACAGTATAATTACTTTCGCCATCCAATTCGTCATCCTCTGTTAACAGAGTATAATCAACTAGCTTGGTTTCGTCGTCAATATCAACGATGTAAGTGGAAAAATCAATCATCAGATCTTCAAAAGAAACTTTTTAAATACTTAGTACATTGTACGCCCCACGTTAAAATTCTTCATTGACGATAAAATAGTTTACTATTGTTAGTTAGTAGGCTTATATCATCAAAGTTATTGAATTTGTATAAACAAATGCATCACAGGTCAGTTACCTTTTGGACCTAAATTAATGAGTTCGATAACTCGCTTTCTTGGTTCATCTCCACATTTCAGTTTTCCGAACCTGTAATAAATCAGCTAATAAATCTCTATAAATATTTAATGTTATAATCAATAATGACATAAATCAATTTTAACGGAATTGTACTATTTTTTAATAGTACTATTTTTTAATAAACGAGTTCCACTTCACGCTATGTATAGTAGGCCTACTCTTTACCGCACTCTTTGAAAACCATCCAAGTTTGCACCTTTAAATATCAATGGTAGGCCTTCTGATGTGAGTGATAAACTCAACGGAACTGAAGTAAATTGGTCAACCTGTTTCAAATATATTGTGTATATTGTACATAAACATATTATTTAACAATATGATAAACGTGGCCGTTAAAAAAAAAGAAATACAAGTCATATTGTGTACTGCACACTCACCATCAATGTAAACGCTTCTGTGTAAGTGCCCCACATATCTGATTTTCCATAAACGTCAATAACCGTAGTTGAAAATGGCATCAGAATTCCGGTTGAAGGGTTGAAAATAATGCTTGTACCTTTACTTTTAGCAGCCAAATTGGCGTCTAACGTATCTACATAGTATTTAACATTTTAACTATTTGGCATGTATTATTTTAGTATACTGTATATAAAAAAACAATACAATAAAACGTAGCCTACTAGAAATGACCCGTTTGCTGAGTGTTTTCCTTGAGCTGTCGAACAAACTCTTTGTTACACACTCAAAGATTTTTAATCAAATTTATATTATGATCAAAGTACTCAAAATTATAAATACGTACTTTGATGAGTACCCCACTCCGTCTTCGGAAGTAATTGTAAAAGTAGTTTCAACGGCTCCAGTGTTTTTCAACATCAATTGATGGTTTACTATTTCACCCAATTTTAATTTTTTTACTCTACTCAGATCCATACATATTGCAGGCGACACGCACCTAATCCATGGGAATTCCAAAACATAAACTATAATTCAGTCGATAATTTTCTACTAGTATATCTCACCTGATATTATCGCCAATTGCTTTAAGAACAACTCGCTGAGATCGATCCTCTGGGACGTAGCAAACGATTTCGGAATGTACGACATCTCCAGATAACGACCAGTATAAAGGGTGATCCATACCTTTAATCCAACATGGCACGCAAAGGTCATGCAAAGTTACCTGATCAAAGTTGGGTTATATACTGTTTACTGTAGTATACGTAGTCTATATACAAATGATTACACGATTTTGTTTTACCAAATCATTGACAGTGCAGGTAATGGCGATGGTCTTGTCTTCATTTGGACACAAACTACCCGAAATGGGGTTAATTTCTACGGAACAGCTTTTGGCATCAACTCCTTCAGGCTTTCATAGGCACAGAAAATTTACAATAGAAAAAACATTTACAAAGTTAATCGATGAAAAGAAACATTATAGCTTGAAATATACGTTACTTCGCTCCAGTGGAAATTAGTTTCTACAGGTGTTTGATTATGAAGAGTGACAGTGGTTTGAAACGGGTGGTACCGAATTACCACTGGTGCATGATAGGTACAACGCAATAAACAAACTTTAGTTTCAACAACTTCTCCATACAATGGAACATGACTAAAAAGAACGTTTTATCAACATCCTAGGCATTCATTTTCGGTTAATGCGAGTTCCGTACTTGTAATTTTGTATTTTGAAAGCCCAATACGTAGTATGTTATGCAAGTTATTTTTTATTTTATGAGAATTTTGCGTTGGGCTACACGAAATTCTCATATTTGTAAGTTTATACCAGAATGCAATTTTAGATTTTGCGATATTTCTGCAAAACGGAAACCTCACATAAATCGAGAAGTATCTACTGTATGTAGATCAAAAAATGTACATCTTAATAATAATAATAATGATGTACGTAAGAAATACCTTTGGGGTTTGTCCGAAACCAATAGCGTGATAGTTCCCCTTATTGGACCAGCTTTGAAACTTTCTATTTTGACTATTACAGTTTGTCGTCTTAATGGATCAATTGTACCATTGTCAGGTTGTAGCACAACTTTAACATTTTCATTCTGTGGAACAAAATTGTGAAAAAATATCCAAATTATTTATTACTAATATTAATAATATTATTTCCAAATTATAATAATTACTCTCATTACCACATAATAATAACATGCCCTCTATTACTAGGAACAACTATTCTGAATTGCCCTGTATAAACAGTTAAGGTTTATTTTACCACAGAAGACTTTAAAGTCCAGTTGCAAATTGCAGAAGCTTTATTTCTTATGGTGACCGAAGCTTCTTCTATTGAATTTAGAAGAATGATATTTAAATTCACATGACTTTCTTCGATGATGACAACCTTGTCTTTGACCGAAAAACGAATCTAATACATGTACATAACAATAAACCGCCATATTCATTACGATAAACAGAAATATCAATGATGGTTAGATAGAAAAAGATTTACTGGAAGGTTCAATCGATCTTTTTGATTTTGAATTTTGCAGTAAATTTTTTCTTCGTATATTCCATCTTCAGTTCCCGTAATGTGCAACGTGAGATCAGCCGAATCCATTGCGCCTTAATGAAATTTAATAATTTTTATTTAACCAAAAATGTAGAGATACTGGTACCATGTACAAACCAAAAAATATGTACAAACCTATGAATCCTAATGCAGGTACGACGGCAATTATATGTGGCGACTCTGATGTTTGCCATCGGAAAAACACAGCTGTTGAACTTCGGTTGTGTAGCTGAAATAATAATATACTGTATCTTGAATTATTCGAGTATGAACTGTTAATAGTACTACAGTAAATGCGTGGTTAACTTTATTATAAAGTACGAGTGAAATATCTTCTTAAAAGAATCACCTGAAACAGTTGTCTGTAGGTTTCTCCCTTTTCGAGTGGTGTTACAATGTCTATTCTGAGTGGTGAAATGTACAAGTCATGTGGAAGACATTCCCCTTTGACATCGATTTCAAAAAGCCAAACTGAAACGCAGTTTTTTTTTTCTGGTGTTGTCTGGTTGATGATTTGCCATTGTGGTAAACGCTGAACAGCCAACTTGGGAATATTGCGTATGATAAAACGTAATCCAACGTGGTCAGTCCCAACCTGAAGCAAAGTCAAAGAGGTGACACTCTTTACTATTATTATTATTATTATTATTTTTTTTTAAATTATTGATACCATGACTGACTTGTTTAGGCTTGTAATTAACATAAAACGACTGTTTGGAAAACCCCTTCAAGACACCTTCAATTGGTTGCAAAGTAATTGTCTTGTTGGCAGAATCGGAAACTTCTTCAGTGACTTGTAATCGTGGTTCAACCAAACGCCACTTGTATGACAACGAAATTCCACTATGAGGAAAACAAACTACATCTCTACTCTAGCTCTTATTTTGAACTATACTGTATAATACGTATACACCTCTTGTTATCCCTATTAACAATGAACTACTGGACAGTTTGTTATCACTGACACAAAACGTTTCGAACAATTTTGCTAAATCTTCACATTCAGAAGTTGGTACATAAAATTAACCACACAAGTTGATTTTTTAATTTTAAGTTCTTTACAAAATTAATTCGAATTCAAACAAGCAGTGATTCTGTTCACAATAAAATTCCCAATCCTATCGCCGAAAAAGACCAAATCTGTTGTGAAACGTGGATTCCGAGAATGTATTAAATAGGCAATATAAGATTTAAGTTGGCATGAAAAATTCGGTTAAGACACTACTTCAGAATAAGTAGGCCTACATTAAAAATGCTTGAAGTGTTGATGCTTTTTTTCAAGCATACTCTTCATATACTGTCATATACAGATATTGGTCTACTGTATATATGTACATACATATTGCAAAAAAAAAACATTTTTAATTTCTGCATGTTTCGATTTATGCAAAATTCGATTTATGCGAATTAAAACTTATGCAATCTCTGAGTAATTTTGATTTTCAATTTATGCGTGTTTTGAGTAATTTCATTTTTGATTTCTGCAGTTTTCGATTTATTTATTTATATATGCGTTTTATTTTTTCACATTGGACTTGGCGGTTTGCAAAGGATGATTTGCAAAAGTACTTGGCGGTTTGCAAAAGGACTACGCGGTTCTCGTTCTAAGCGTTTTTGGTACTTTGGACTATACAAAATATTCACATTAGCGACTGTAGATGGCAGTATGCGTTTAATTCTCAGCTCGCTCACTCAAAAACTAACTCACTCACAAGCGAAGCTAATACAAAGAGTATAAGAATAAAGTATTTTTAACCCTCATTGTAAATGTTTCAAACTTCACGCTACTTACATGTTATTGGAAATGCTGAATGTTTTGGAATGAGTTTCGTGCGAGTACAAATGATCAAATCTGATAAAGTAACGAGCGTAAAGATCTTGGTCTTCGAAAATTTCTGGGTAATTCCAATAACCCTTGCAATTAACCAAAGCATTGCTTGCCAGTAAACATCTGCCTACGAAAAAATACCAATTGAAATGAAAACAAATAACATGTATATAATATTACCCGGTATATATATGTTTCTTGTAACTTGTTGTAGGTGCTTCTAGCTTCTTTTGATTCTCAAGTGTTTCACTTACCTTGTACGACATAGGCTTGAGTATCTTGAGTTTCGTAAGTGATTAAAATTTTTCTTTGGTGAAGCCCTTGTTTATTTGGCTCGAAAATTAAGGATACATTTTTGGTTTTTTCTGAACTAGCCAAATGAAACACAGATGGAACAATTCTGAATGAGTCCAAATTTAAAGACGTTGAATAGGGTGAACCCTGTAGAAATTACACTTCTTTAAATGTATAACTAAATGAAAATCATTCGAAAAAAACACAAATTCAATTTTCATGATGCAATGAAATACTACATACATGAACATAATTTACATGGATAATTTCACTATCTTCTTCTGGAGAAGTTATCACAACTTTGCCACTAATTATCCATTTGTTGTCTGCCGTTATCGTGGTTTCTATTGTGTCGCCAAGGAAGCATTGTCCGCATTTCCAAATCCTAGGAACTATGAATATACACACGATAACAAACACATAGCCTATACAATGCATCATCTGAACTGTCGCAATAAATCTTCACACACACTGCAGATGGAAAAAAAAACTAACATGAAAGCATGGCTCTTTGTCGTTTGGCTTGTAATGGAATTGTGATCATATCTCCTTCTGAAGACCGTACTTCAATATAATCTTCGTATTGCAACGAGCCACCAGGCTCGAATACAATTTTTAATTTACACGCAAGTCCTGGAGCAATCCTGTGATTTGAATCAGGATAGACACCTGAATGTAAAACATTTATTTGATGGTAGGTATTCAGAAATTCATGTACATACAGTATAGATACATATTTATTTATTTACGATAAATCCCATGACGGCTAACAACATTTTGGAGTCACTTTCTTGTTATATAGTAAGCTAAAAGAACGTTGAATTCTCTCATCAAACCTGTGTCATATCTAATATTTTTAAAGAATTAACCATTCTCAAGCATAATTAACAACAACAAAATTTAATTTTGGTGAATTTGAATGGGTACCATTCAAATGGGTACTGGTTATGTTAGTATTGTGATTGTGACTAATATAACCGTTTTTGCAACCGCTGAATGTTTATATACCGGTACTGAAGTACTTAAGTATTTTTCTGAATCTAAAAAACCTGTACTGTGTTCACAATTACCATGAATGGACGTGTTATTCGTTGAAATTTATATGGAATTGCTTTATTAAATGAATAAATAACTTCCCGTCATTTTTGACGGGCTATTTATTAGTTATTTGATATATAACAACACACAAATTTGCTTACTTTGAAACAAAGGCGTTTTGAGTTGACATTTACATGATGGATTGCCCTTACACTAATTAAATGTACAGTTTAGTGTGTAGATTGAGTTTAGGATTTTGAATATACAGTACATCGTGTATACTTTATAGAATTGAATAATACAATAGTAAAGAATATATTTTATTTACCTTCAAGAATGCTGAAGGTATTTGATTTCGGAGCAGATATGTGACATTTGAGTGACTTTGAAAATTCGTTTCGTACTTCAACATCAGCCTGTTAACCATTATAAAGACTTAAATTAAAATGCATATAACCATCTATTTATGATTAATTTAAAATATCGATTTACATAATATGAGTTTCCTGGCACGAATCCCATGAACGATACCTCAGCTGGATGAGCACGTAGAGTAGTGATATCTTTTCTTTATGGAAAAAAATACTCAAAATTAAAGAAACATCTGAATCAAAGTTTAAACATAATACATATATTTTAATGCTTTACAATTAGAATAGATACTTAATAAAAAACAGTTTCATTGAAGATTATTATAAGAACATTACTTTGTATCTTGCGAAACATTTTCTTGCTTAGGAATATTAACGTGGATCAAGTTGGATTTGAGTTGACTTGTGACTGATTTCTACAATCATATGTCAACAAAAACAAATATAAAAAAAAATACATTTAACTTTAATAAGATATACGACAAAAACTGACAAGCTCACGTGAACTTTAGAAATTATATCGTTGTTTTGTTTGGCACTACTTTCAGGTGGTTTAATGAACATCGTGTTGATACCCCATTTCTTGTTGTAGTCTGGACATAGCAAAATACAATTATTAATATAAACGAAAAACTTATAAATATCATTGTTTTATATTTCAAATTTATGTTTTAAATTTCATATTTTTTATAACTTTATATATAATTTAAATAACATGTTTTAAATTTCTTGTATTTTCGTAATTGTGGCTTTTTTGGACAACAAGTTTTCATTGTTTTATTGTAATTTGTTTGTATTTCTTTTTAGTTTTTTGTATATTGACAACATTTTTCTTATTGGATCTTTTTCATAACTTAGTTTTACCCCTTGCCAGGAATTTTTGTTCTCTTTTATCTTATGATAGAGTCGGGGTGCATGAAAGCAGTGGGCGATGTCCCATTATTATTAACTGTTATTATTGCATTTTTATATCCACTATTAATTCTTGCCTTTGAAAGCATTGTTCACATTGTAAATTTTCAGTTTGTTTTTCTTGTATCTTTTTGGTTACTTTAGTGTTTGTCTTTGTCCTATTAGTCCATTGGAATGCAATAAAGTTAATAATGATAATAATAATAATATGAAAACATTTTATCACCTATCGTTTTTTCGTTCATTACAAATATATTTTCATTCAATATCATGTCGATTTTATTTGCTTCTATTGCACTGGTGTGTAGCACCTGTAATATAACACAGCAATGGTCAAGCTGTTCAAATAACTTAAGAAATTGTGTTCAATTCTATTGAAGAAGATACGTATTGTATAAGTAGTCTTTCTAGTTGGAGGTTGGACATCGTCAGAATTGGACATTTTTGTACTCAATGTACTTTTTGATTTCACATCGTCTTCTTCATCGTCTTGCATGAATTTAAGACGATGTTGTAACAAAAACAATTCAGCATTTTTCAATTCTTTAAATTCAGCTTCACACTCATTTAGAATCTAATAACAAAACAAAAATAAATTTTAAATTGATTACTCTTTATCCTGATAATCAAAATTTTCAAAAAATAAAAGCTAAAATTTGAATTATTAAATAAATAAATAAACTCCCCTAAACTTTGCTGACAGGTGCAATATTGACCAAAAACCCACGTTTCGTCTATTCAAAAAAGCTTTTATGTTTTTTATTGGCCATTTTGCTTTTCTTGTTTCTGTAGGCTTGTTTAGGTAAAGGTTGAGTAGGTCTTGTTTGTTGTTGTGTGTACCTTGAAAAAAGCCTCTTTGAAGAGGCGAAACGTGGGCTTTCAAAATTCCACCAGTCAGCGAAGTTAATAAGAATTTATTTATTTTAAAATTAGCTCTATATTTATTTTTAAATGAAAAACGAAACAGGGTATTTTTTCTTCTAAAATCCCTTCATTTGGCGAGTGAATCAACTTACTGTAGCTGCTTCGTCAATATGAACATTGAATTTATTGCTTTTTTTGGATAATATCATATTTTCGAACAATTGTTTGTCAATGGGTTCCGGAAAATGAGGAGAAAATAATTTCGTGATATAAGGGGTGACATCATGACCCCAACTTTTCGCCGATGACATTTTTTTCTTCTAAAGTTGTTGATAACCTATGAACGAACGTTTTAAAAATTATGAATGACATTGATTTAATCGAACAACTCCTCTTACTCAATGTCATTTATTTTACCAGTATATTAAAATGTACCTCACACGAAAATTCTTCGGTTTATGATAGTTTTGGCGTCAGTTAAGCTTCAAAATCAGCGTTGTTCAAAATATAATAATTAAAACAAATGATTTTAATATCAAAAGTATATTCATTTTATTTATAGCTATCTCGTGTTGTAACTCAGATCAGGTTTTGTATATACAATATCGGTCTATTGTTGATTATATTGTAGTTACTATGTAAATACAATTTATTTATTTTTTGGAATGGGGGATTGGCGGTATTACGGTATCTTTGAAGCAGGAGAAAACGGGAAAACTCCTAAAAAACTTGCACTCGTGTATTAACAATTTTTACAATCAGTATTTTTTATACAAAGTATCGCTGGTAATAGTTACACTATAGTAAATGCAATTGATGTTTTTTTTTTTGTACAGTGGTAATTATTTTGTATTAGTTTTGAACACACGTTCGATTAAAGATAAACAGCTGTTGTCAGTAGTGTAGCCAATTCATTACGGTACTCGAAGGTTTTGTAGTTGTTTTTTTTTTTATATACTTTAATGAGGTCACGCTATTTTATAATATTAAGAGCTTGTAACCAACTACAATAAACTATCATAACATATAAACGATCGTGTATCCACTTTAGGGAACGTTCATAAATCCTAATTCAATTGTTTTAAAAATTTGTTATTCATATAAATTTTGATATGGTTTGGAAATACTATTTTAGCTTGTAAGTACTAGGGCTTCTCATTTCCCGCAAATTTTCAAATCCCGCCATTAAATGAAAAAGATAACCACATGAAATAGACCAACCTATTTTTCTTCAAACACTCAAAGAAGGATTAA
>JAQIWH010005352.1:0-14817 GCA_034695005.1 Cryptops parisi | reverse complement strand
CATGAAAACAATTTGAAACCCACGCAATGCAAACCACACACTTTTGCAAACCCACGCTTAGCAATTTTATTCAACACTGAATACAATTTCTTCTAGTAGTAGCCAAACTCGTTCCATCCAATTATTATAATAATAGGAAAAGTTTATCGATTGAATGATTCATTCGAAGACAAAAATATGTATATATATTTTTGAAGACAAAATATATACATATATATGTATCAAAGAAATAATGTCTGCTGGAGGTGGTATTAAGTGTTGACCAAAAGAAGGTGTTTGGCGTGGGCGACGTTTTTCAACTTATCTTGTCTTTTCAAACTGACCTCGCCCATTTGGATTTTCTAAAAGGTCCTAAAGACCTTCGACGACTGCTAACCATTTGTCTGTTTGTGTGTCAGTTGGATGGAACGAAGTAACATCGTTATGTCTGGATAGTTTTTTGGAGTGGTCAAATTCGACCAAAAGTCCATTCTGGTGGTCGACGACAACAACAACATCGAATGACAAAAGTGCACTGCATTTTGCTGAGTGATTTGTTGCTGGAACTTAGAAGGTCAAAAGCTGAGTGTTTTGTTTTGCTTCAATTTTAATTTTTTGGATGTACAGTATACTGCGGTGCAAAGGGATTCTTCGAACGTTTTATGAAGGAACTAAGAAAGACGCTTGATGAAACCCGAATTGTAGCTGTTGTAAGTTGAACACTTGTGTTTTTTATTTGCAGGTCTGTTTTAAATATTTTAAATACACACTGTGTGTGGTTTAAATGACCATTTACATTTTAAATACTGTCTATAAAATAACTCGTGTTGCAGTTTTATTCAATTGCAATCAATACAATAACGGTATTTCTAATAAAATACCGGTAGTTCTAATAGGTAGTTCTACTGTATTAACATTTGTTAATACAGTAGAGCGTCGATTATCCGAACGTCGGTTAACCGAACAGCGGTAATCGAGCAGATGTGCACTTAAATTTCTGCCAGTCGGATACTGTACTTTCGAGTGGATAGTGTTTTGTACATTTATTTTACTTTCCTACGGTTAAATAAAATGCTAAAGCGAAAGCGAATAATATTATTTATGAAAGACAATAACCGAAAACTTCATTTTCAATGACTAAGAAAACTTCATTTTTTAAAAAATATTTTATAAAATGTAATATGTAGGTAATAAAATACAAACCTACAAGTATACTGTACTCGTAAACATATAAAACAATTTTTTATTTTTATATACGCACATACAAAATTTTTATTATCCGATATAATGCGAACAAATCGATTTCATGAACACTCATGGCCCCCAATTAGTTCAGAGCTAGTTGTTGTAACGGATACATGTATACAGTATTACTATAAGTATTTAAATCTTATTGAAGAACAAATAATTTTGGTAAACCAACCTTCACAGAGTCTTAATTTTTTCCCAGTGACGAAAGTGCAATTAGCGTATTAATTAAGAGAGTTAACAACTCGTTCACAAAAAACAACGATGTTTGGAAATCTCACGAGGTTTTAGAGAGATAAACATAAAACTTATGAAAGTAATATTAAGTTGACCCCGGATGATGATGATGATGATGATTAAGTGTACAATTTTATGTGGGTTGAAGATCTTATTTACCTGTCACCACCTGGTCGCCACAGGAGGTATCATGAATGAAAACGCCACAACCTTTTACTTTCCACATATAAATCACTTTTCCATGGTGTCTTTTTAATGTAATTTTATTGTTTGATTTTTTTTCTATGCTCCTTTTTTTATTCGTTTGGGTATGATAAATTTATTGGGTTTTTCTCTTTCCTGGTTTTTGCCTATATTATATTGGTTTTTAGTCCGCAAAATTTTCATAGCATTCAGCGTTATGAAAATTCATTTGCAACCATTGTTGAATTTTTCATAGCAACCTTTTTTTAGTGTTGTTTCTGTGTTGGTTTTTTTAATGCAGTCATTGGTGTAGGTTCCATAGCAACTGTTCGTTAGTTTCCATAACAAAAACTTGTTTACTAGTAACGTTGATTTAGTTTTGGTTACCTTTCTTTTAGCTGACATGGAAACTACATCAATGGTTGCAAAAAACTATTGTTGTAGTTTCCATGGTAACCATGTTGCAGTTTCCATAGTAACTTCTGTGTTTCTCGTTGTCCAGAACTCTTGCTCAGTCTAAGTATTTGGAATACAATTTGAAACATTCCAATGAACTAAATGTATGCCCGTCAACAATGACGGGTGCTAGCAATGGTGTAGTCTTCATTGTTGTGTTTCTATTAATAATTGGTTATCCATTACTAACTACAAACCGCATTATTCTCACACTAGTAATACAGCTCGTCCAAATGACGGGAAAGTTTTTATTTTTGTTTCATATCGTTTTAACTCATGTTGCTTTGCAACGTTCGTTACAGGTATTTATTAATTTAACTCATATTGCTTCGCAATATTTGTTACGATTTGAGGTAGCTGTCCTAAGACAGGCTGCTTCTTTTTGCTTGGTTGTTTTCATTCACCCTTCTTACTGCAACCCAAGGAAGTGTCCCAGTGAGTGATCCTAATCCCCTACACCACACGTGGCAAAGGGAAAAGAGGGAAAAGCCGACCCTTCTACATTTTACAAAGCGCAAATACATTCCTGAATCGCACACACTTACCCAATTATAATAAGGATACACAGAGCTGGAAAACTATACAGAAGGTTGCCGTTAGTTGGTGGTTCTCAACCTTTTCTGTCCCATGCACTCCTTTCATCAATGTAAGAATGTCTGATTGAAAAGATGCATATCAAATAATAAGCATATTTTATTTTTCCTTAAATAGATCAATAAGATGTCAGGAAATTATAATTTAGTTCATTTTGATGAAGATTACAGTCAATGAAAAACCTGTCATTGTTTTTTCTAAGTCACTTTTGAATGTACAGTACTTGAAAAGGCACAGCTCAGCGCATTTTGAACTCCAACTCTACTTCGTCGCTCGTTTTAGGTTGTAATAGAGTAAAAAATTCTGACTCTCAGAGGTAGTTAACAGAAATGGAACCAATGCATGGGATAACCATTTCCGTCACTTTTGGATAGTAATTGCACATCAAGGGCCACAGTTTTGTGATTAGTTTCTTGCTGAACATGTGTTTTGCTCCGGAATCAGTCTTCTAGTGGTGTCAAGTTTCCCTAAATCCAAAACACCCCCTAGTTGAGAACCACTGTGGTACAATTATAATCAGACTAGTAGGTAAACACGTGCTGTAGCACAAGAACTACCCTATACTCATTTAACTTTATAGTGCTACTATGGTGTCGTCCTGTGAGTGTGTAGCTTTTTCAATCATTAATTTAAAAAAGAAATTTTCCAATAAAATAATAATTATGTATACATAATAAAAACTATGTAAATCTTAATACAATAATTTGTTTATGTTTGTTTGTTTGTAGCCTACGTTTGCATGTTTGTATGTTTATATGTCTGTCACGCCAAAATCAAAACTTTTTTGCAGGTGCAAAAAATTGCAGCTGCTAAATTATTATTACTCTCAATATAATGCACTAGAATGACGTCATGTTACCAGGCAACATGGTCTAAAATGTTTCCGTCATTGTTGACGGGCATATATTTAGTTGTATTATGATTAGTTATTGGTTTTTCTTGCTATCTTGATGTTTATTGCCTTTGTTTTGTACGAGAATTTTTTTTCTGGTTGACTACTCCTCCCCCCCCCCCAAGTGATTGTAGCTGGTGAGGGGTGGCACAGCGAATAAGGTAGTTATAATTTTTTTAAAGTTAAGTTAGTACTGTTTCTTTCGTTTCGTTATGGTGACTACTATTGTTTACACTTAAGTTGTTGTAGTATATCCTCGTGAATTTTCAAGCGTTAAACACACACGTATAAGTTTGGGCTTTATAATGATCAAAGTTCCATCGAGTGAAAACTATCAATCTTACTTATCCAACTACTTTTTTATTAACAAAAAAAAATGAGTTCGTTAGTTTTCTTTTCAGTTATTCATTATGGGTACAGAACTGGATTTTGGGGAAGGGGATAGCTGTTTTGTATTTTAAACCTTTCTTTCACCACCTTTTCTTCCATTCCGGTACCGTTTACAACGTTAACGATGATGGATCGAATGATTTACCTTGGAGATTTAAAAGTTGAAGAAAGCGAGAGTGAGTGTATGTGTGTGGACGCGAAATGATGTCATCCGAGGTTGTGAAGGTCCAGAGCACGTGACCCCCATTTTATTTGGTCTCGTTTGGGAGAAAATCTCACCACTCT
Organism: Cryptops parisi; assembly: GCA_034695005.1. Taxonomy (NCBI): domain Eukaryota; kingdom Metazoa; phylum Arthropoda; class Chilopoda; order Scolopendromorpha; family Cryptopidae; genus Cryptops; species Cryptops parisi. The sequence continues at coordinate 10,553 of JAQIWH010005352.1, read as the reverse complement.
GCTTTGACCCATGTTATTGATTGATGCTGTTGAGAGGGAAAGTTTGCCCACACAACTCGGCGTTGCAACGAGGTGACATTTTATATCACCCCGTGAAACTCGAAAATTTATCCGAAAACGTGTGTTTATTAGTGACAGTTGTACAGGGTGATCCAAATGCCGCGCATACTTGGTTGTCGTGATGCTTGTATTTCGGATAAAAATTAATGGGATTAAAGTGGGTATTAATGATATGTGTGTTTTATTCGAATAATAACCGCGGTTGTTATTGTAAATCTAGGTTTTTTTTCCCTGTGGTGTTTGTCTTAGGACATTTATTTCAACAATTCAGCAAAATAAAAGGTAGAGTCCACGTGGTGAGCATTTATTGTTGTAAGTGAGCATACCACTTGCACCAAAAGCAGAGATAAAGGCAGCATAATTTTCATGGTCCATTAAATCGATTCGTGTCACACACCCTGAGGACACTTTTGTGTCACGTATGTGTAGGTGCATCCCTTTGAAGTACGAACTAATCGCCCATCAAAATTCAACTTCTTAGGCTTTTTGGATTTTGCGCTACAGAATCCCTCGATCGCATGAAAAACGATTCGTATCAAACACTCTGAGGACACTTTCGTGTCGCAAATGTGTAGGTGCACCCCTTTGGAGAACGAACTAACTTAACTACTCACCAAAATTCAACTTCCTAGGCCTTTTGGTTTTTGGTTTTCGCGTTACAGAATTCCTCACCATCGCTAATATACTGTATAGTAGAATATTGAACAAATCACTAAACTATAGTTTCCTTATGTAAAACCTTGAAAAAGCAAAATGGCGAAAAGTGTGACTTAAGCCCTTTTTTTTAAAAAAAAAGATTAATTTATGGGAGTCGTGGTGGCCTTGTCATTAAGGCTTCATCTCTTGTACCAGAGGTGAAGTCCTGGGATCCAATCCCAGCTGGGAGTCTGACACGACGATCGCAGGTTTTCTCTTGGATCTCCTGTTTCCTCTTGCTTTGTAAAACCCCTTATCTGATTTGGTTTCGGTTGTAGGGTATAGTATCAATAAATATATTAGTTTTACTGTATGCAGTATATAGGCTACTGTATATTTAATACTGTATATCAGTTTTCTACACGTTTAAAGCACCGCGTGAAGTATGACATCCATTGTGCATGATGCGCATTGCACTGCAAGCATTGTGTCATGCGCTTCATTCACCCTGTATATTCTACTTTAAAGTTTTTAACTGTTAGCGACGAGGACGAGTATTATTATTATTATTTATTTTATTAATGGTCAATTTACATCAGTAACAACATATAACTCACATTTCATAATTAACATCATTTGTGGTCACGTGTAACGACATATCGAGGCTACCTAATTGGCCACTGAAGATTTCTCTGCAACAACGATGCTTCTACTTTATGATCGATTGGAGGTGTACTGCTCGAGATGATAGTTGATGAATGTTGAATACACTCGATAACGAGAAGCGGAAGTGATTTACATAAAACTCCATAACGTCTCAGTTTATATCTATGTTTATATTTATACAATGCTCAATTAGTTTTTAAAGGCTTATTCACGTTTGTGATTTACTAGACATTGGTGGAGGGCTAGCCACTGGGTGATGTTTAGAACACCAAGTTAACAACCCTCGAGTGTCAGGAGCATATATTTCTCTTTTGATCCCTCTTCCTCCTTCTTTCACCTCAGTGGCACTAAAGTCGTTTCCTTACGAAAACTCTCTCCACTGCACCACATAATCGCATTAGCAGTTGATGAGATGCTCCAAAGCTCAACTTGCAATCTGGTTGCCATGGTCACGTGACGATGACGTTCGCTCTTACACTTCAAATTCTTAAAGAATGAAGCGAATGTCAAGTTCGACGTCTAGAAGATACTTTTTCACCCGTGGTGAATGGTTTTATAACGTTATTTTTCAAAGAATTACTACTGTAAGAACACTCGTGTACGAGAACAAAGGATTTGGTTGGTTTTGTTTTTTTTAAAAAGTTGTTTTTGAGTTGGTATAGTCTATAGACTTGTTGTTGGTTATTTTTTGACGTCATAACTCTAGATCTATTAATTATTGAAGTGTGAAATTTTGCTCATTCAATGAGGGGGTGCTGCCAATTTGCATCTGAGTGTTATTTTTTTAATAGGTTTTGTTATTGTGATAACTGGTTTGTTTTCAATAATTATTGATAGGTGGAGCTACAAAAGAATAAGAATGATTCATACATGGGTTGTTTTTTTTTACAAAGAAATTGTACATATTTTAAAGGTTTAAATCAGAACTTTTACAATATTCCAACGTAATAGCCGTGATTATTTATACTCGTGATGGTGTTTGTGATGTAATTTCATCGTAACGCAAAAAGTACTGATACCCCCTTACGGCTGAAATTTGGCATTTTGAATTTGAAATATGCAAAAATTTGCAAAATAAAATTCAAGCATTGTACTTGTGCAACAATGAATAACAACCTCACCAATTTTGAGGGAGCTGCCTATAAAAAAAAAACCATGCAGCTTCATACAAATCCGAGAACTTTTATCACTTGATTTTCCCGTTGTTAATTGTCACCTACACACTAAAAATGAACTCGTGTTAAAAAGCAGATTTCAAAAAGTACAGATGGGTTTCAAATAAAATAGAATCCACAAAAACCAAAAATTCTATGTTATCTCCTGTATAAATAGTTTCACTGGTACTAAGTTCCATAGTACCCGGAACGTATCACAGGTAGTACCTGTGTTATATTGTATAATATAACTTTATATTATAATATAAAGTATATAACTTTATATTATAGTATAACTTTTATTGTATAATATAAGTGTGTTTAATTTTGTATACAGACGAATGGAACACGTGTGCACTGCACTTGTGTCATTTTAAAAATTATTTTGTTTTTAATAATTAGCATATTTTCAATAACTTTTGATAGATGATGACACCAAAAAAAGGAATTATGATAATTATATGTTTTAAAAACACAGATGGAATTATTACGTCCAATAGAAGAATGAATCAAGCGTATGTATCCTTTCACAACCGAACTTTTTATCACTCGATTTTTCTCCTTGATCTTCGAGTTTCAAAGACAATTTCCACAAGTTTAAAAGTGATTTCCAACAGATCTCAAGGCCCAACCATCCTTGATAAAAAAAACAACTCCAACCCAACCTACCAACCAAAGCGCAAGAAAGCAATCTGGTTCAATTATACGCGGTTTGGCGTGGGTGTCATTTTCAGTGACAAGAGTCAATTTGCCTCGAGCTAAGCTTGTTGCTAGCCTTCGCTGGGGGGGTGTCTCTCGTTCTATCCGACCAGTCGACATTATTCTACACTCAGCAGAGTGAGGCTCAGCAGGAGCTTCCGGGCTCGCAGATCCATTATCTTGACCAGCAATCGCATTCGTCACGGCCATAGTGCATGGTCACCCTTGGCCTATAGGCGAAGGTGGTTGGTGCAAGAAAAACACCATGCTGGAAATAATGCTAGTTTTTGTTTTTCCCTCTAAGGCCATCTCGAAAAATTGTTTTGGCTGGATACCACACCAGGTTTTCTAGTGTTCCAAAGAAGTTGGTTGTTTGACTGAAGTTTTTTGTTTTTTTTGTGGAAGTATTGTTTGGTTGCCTTATGAAGATGAGCGGTTTGTCAAATGAATTGGAAAATACGTGTAAGTTAAGTTATGTTTTACGATGGGTATATACTGTATGTATATTTTTATTAACGAACTAGCTGTATGCCCGTCAACAATGACGGGGAACCTGTTTTTTTAAATGCTGTGTTGATCATCGTTTTAATGCATGTTGCCTGGTAACATTCGTCTGCTTTATCATTACTACACTCACGTTGTCATGGTAAATAAATCCCTGTGGATTTAAAGCATTTCATACACACATGACATACAGTACACGTAACTGTACATACAGTACAGTACGATGCATTATAGTTAATGAATGGTTATTTATTTGAACGCATATTAAGAAGTTTAATTTTAAAGCAATGAGATGAGATAAACTAAACTTGCATAGCTTATGTGTATAGCTAGCTTACTTAGCTAGTCTATAGTAATGAACAAATTAATATTTTATACTGTACTAGCAAGTACCCGTGTGGCTTCGCCCACGCACTATTGTGCAACTAGAGTGAAAGTGTTGGAGTTTTAATTAAATTTCGTGATTTTCCTTAACTGGAATGTCAGAAAATGCTTCTCTCTTTTTAAAAAAAAAAAAATCTAAGTAATAATTTTTACGTATCTAAAATCTTCGTTTTTTGAGATATAGTTAACCTCCAAAACAAACTTTACCCCCAGTTTTCACCCCTTCATGTTGGGCTGTTAAGCTAGCAAGTACCCGTGTGGCTTCGTCCACGCACGTGGAAGTGTTGGAGTTTTAATTATATTTACATCTCGATAAATTGAGTGTTTGCTAGTTTACACAGTGTTATTTTAACAGTATATGCAGCGATATACCGTACTTGATTTAAAAGCGAAGAACTCTTTGTGAAAGTGGGACACTGCAATTGTTTTCAGGGATATCGATGCTTGTTATCGATGTTTGTTTTTAATGAGAAAGTTTCACAGATTAAAATCGTGTGCTTATGAAATTCTATTGTTATTGTTCAGCTTTTCTGTCAAGGTTTTGTTTGTACATACTTCGTACTGACAAAAAAAGACATAGACTATTTTTAAGATATATGTCTTGATTACCGTTTTATTACACGGTTTCATTTATCTAGGTTTCATGTCTTTCGTTTGTTTGTCTGTCTGAATCAAATCTTTGTAATCAATTTTTGATCCACTTCTACCGAACGGATTCTCTTGATGTTTTGAATATGTATTTCCGGTGGCAATACAACAGTTTGTCATTTTTGAACTCTCCCCATCTCTGGAACACCCCCCTCCGTTATGGTGTAATTTAAACCAACTTACAATAATAAATTTATTAGTCTCAACGAGATATGCACTGCATATGCACTGCATACGCATGCACTTCTCTTATCCATTCAACTGTTATTAAAAAATCCTACAACAATGCTCATGCATTTAATTTATATCTAAAACAATAACCATAAAATAGAATTTGTCATATAATTAAAAAATGCTGAAATGTAATACTGCTTCTATTCATTGTAGCCTATAAGGAATGACTATCTCTTGTTAGGTTATGTTAGGTTAATTACACCTACATGTTTCATTTATAAACATACGCTACAATATGCATTCTCCATCCACACTTTTCTGTTATGGACGCCCAGGTTATATTTTAGTCATATATAACCAAAAATGTTATGATGGCTAGACAACTTTTATTATTTATTTTTTAGTGCATTTTAATAAAACCGTGTAATTTGAAAAGGGTTTTTTAATATATATTTTATCATTTCCTAGAACTAGTACATATCCTGTGTATACCTATACAGTATATGCTTTACACATATAAATATACACCGTCAGATTTGTTTACTTATACAATAACAAATATATAGTTTATTTTATGATATGTATACCGGTACATAATGAATCAGTACATATACAGTATACTGTATATCAGTACTGGTATATCAATACTGGTGCGGCTCTGAAAAATCAATATACAGTAGTATATACACATATGCTGTACACAACATATTATACAGTACATGATATACATATGCCTGTCACATATGTTTATGCACTGCACAAACATACCCACTATTTAGAAAAGCTACGATTAACAATGATGAACATGGCAGCTTGATGTTAAAATAAAATGGTGATGTTTCAATTAAATTTTGATAAGTGGAAAAAAATACCTATCACACTATTTCACATTTCGTTACAGTCATTCTTTTGTCTCCGTGTTTGCTAACAAAAAGCTTCTGACAAGAAGAAGCAATAAAGTTGTCGTTGTCGGAAACGTGAATGAATAGGATGAAATGATCAGAATAGACGGTTTTCATTTGTTAGAAACATGACTTTCATATTGACTCCACCCAATCTTCTTTTTAATAATTACTTTATTGTTTTTATTAAAAAAATACATACGCGTCGAATTGTTAACCTCCTCCTTTTTGAAGTCGGTTGAAAGGAACTTTTACTATTGAAAATAATTTATTTCTCTATTCATTGGTAAACTCTTGCAGCTTATCCACCGTTCAGTTTTGTTATTAAGAGGGAGGGCGATATTCGTTTTGTGTTTAACAGTAGGTTAAATGAACATCATTTATCATAACCCCGTAGCTGGTGGAAATGATCCATGTGAAGTAAACCGCGTGTTGCTTGTCAACTATTGGTTCAAAATAACAGGGGTGTCAGGAGTGAAACGCCTCCCCCCCTATTTCTAACTGATAATTTCAAAACATTTATAGGTAAAAAATCATAAGTTCAACATATTGCCCAAGAAGGTGGGGTTTTGGGTGATTTTTAGCGTGTATGTATGTTTCTTTGTTTCTTTTTACAAGTTAAACGGCTTAATGGAGATTGACGATTGAGGTGTCTTTGGATGAATCTTAATCTCATTGAGTATATGCCGTCAATTAAAAATTAATATAGCGGACGTTATATGCGTTTACGCATATAACCCATAGTTTACGCATAGTCGGGTTTTTAACCAACAATCTTGTTTCTTGTGTTTTCTCCTCTATGGGTATGGGATGATTGGACCCTGGGATAGTCATAGCCCTGACACCCTTGGGTATCACCCTTGAGTGTCAGCACATCTCTGACACTTCCCACCCCCCAATTACGCTTATTTAATGTCAACACGTTGTTGATTTGACTCATGTTGGTTTGGAAACGTACACAGCTACCGATATAGAAGTACATGTAGTTTATAGTAAGCTGTTCTTCATCACGCAATTAATTGTTGTAATATCAGTGTATACACTTGCATCGTTATGATGAAACCCGTGGGTTCACTGCGGTTCACCATAACAACGTGAGTGTAAAAAAAGCATTCCAAAGAGATACGGTGACAGAGATAATACCTTAAAATATATACTATTACATCCGCTCTGGCTATTCTGCGCTTGTACTGTACAGTACTAGCATTAAGCCCCGTGCTTCGAACGGGTACCCTTGTGCTTCTCATGGTAAGGCTGGGAAACTGCGGTGTAGAATGGCAAAATGGGTTTATGTGCGTAAAAAGTGACAAAGAAACAATTTTCTTTTTGCATAAATTGATGACTCTGCCTGAATAGGTGTTGCCCGTGCTTTGCACGGGTGCGAAAGTCTGACGTCTGTTGAAAAATGTTCATCATTTAAAGCTGGAAATTCAGCTATTTCACGTATGATCCAATCAATAAATGAAATAAAGTTTAATACGTGTGCTAAAAGTATGTGTTAGTGTAGTTCAATACGTAGTTGTAATCAAAACGAAATGAATATTCTAAAAATTCAAAGAATGAAAATTCTGGAAATTCGAGAACGCCATAAGCCTACTTTGCAAAAATAATAGTGTGCCATCGACTTCTGAAAATAAGAAATGCGTTGAGATATGCATGACACCTACTACATAATGTGAGACATATCTCACTCACCATAATCATAACACACAGATTTACAAAATTATTCCAACTACCGTACTGTGTTTCCTTCGAACTATCGGTACCGTATCCATACAGTTCCAGTGATCATTGAAATGCCCCCTAATTTATGTCCGAAAAAATCTTTTTATAAACTCAATTTAAAAAGTTAGAATAGAATGAAATGAAATTATTGGTTCTTTGTTGTACATTGTTTTACTTGAATAGCATGAATTTTTTAATAGCATGAGATCGTTTGCATAATTTTAAATTCAATAATATCATGTGTTTTTTTTTTAAAATTAAAAGTACACCACCTAACACGTGAATTGTATGTTAATTCTAAAAATAAAAAAAACATCCATTGTTACAGTCATTGTTTAAAACTTTAAATTATGCATTTTATGAAAACAGCGTGGTTTTCTTTTTGCTTTCCAAGCTTGTTGCACTCCCCCCCCCCCCTTGATGACAATATCATGTCGCCAAAGGTTTTGTCAACATCAGTGTACAATCTGCCACCCTTCCAACTTTCAGCTTCATAACCCTTACGGTTTCTTCTCACGATTGAACAATACCAACCAACTAACAGTAAATTTTTCTTTTATCTAATTGTCACACTTTACCTGATGGCAATATTCGGTTGCCATAAGTTTTGTTAATCTCTTCAGGGTACAATCTCCCACCCTGCCAACTAACAGCTTCGTAACCGCTACAGTTTTTCAGGCACTAATGAACAACACAAAAATCACTATATACCATTACATCTGCGCTTATAGTAAGATAGTACTGGATTTAAAATTATCTAATTTATTTTTTCTTTCCAATATTTTGCTATTTAGGAAAGAAGGGTTTTGACATGCCCAATTGCACGCCGTGTTATGGTCGACAAACATTTTTTTTTATGAATTCTTGTTGAAAAACAAGAAATCACAATAGCGATTATCTACTTTATACATTATTTAGTTTATCTGAAGAAACTGTTGTTTATTTTTTGCTTGTATTTTTTTTTCCGAATAAACGATATTCCGCTCGAGATTTTACGATCGATAAATCGGAAAAGCAGATTAGTTGAGCTTTAACCGGATTTCATCATTATACAAAAAAAAATTACTTCATCATATATAGTATATACTGTACTCACCACGATTTGAATTTAATTGACTCGTTAAACAACAACCGGAAGTAAAGTTAAGAGTTTTCCGGAAGTGAACGCTATTTGGTCGTGAAGTACTTTTTTTCGCATGCGCATTGAAAACAGCTGGTACTTACGCCGTTATTTTCACTTCTGTTACATGTCTGGCAAATTTTACGACTAAAAACGCTGTTTATTGCAACTTTTATGTGGGTGTGAGAATGTCATTACGAATTACTTGCAGAAGCATAAGGTTACTTACATATAACTTACAGTATAAACTTGTCGATTTACGAAAATGAATTACTGTAGTTTGTGAAAATCTCGTCGTTATATATAAAAAAAACGTAAAATCTAAATAAAGTTTCCATGTTGTTTAATGAGAAAACTAACTAGTTGTGTTAATGTGCTGTTTCTATGATTAAGTTTCGAAAAATAAAATAAAATGCTTATGAATTATGATAAACTAAGCGTTGAAGCGTTGTGGTGTTGAATTTGTTGTTTTTTGCAACTTTAGTTTATAACTTTAGTTTATTTATTTTGCTTTTAAATAAGGTTAAAAAATGAACGGTATTATTGTTTTATAATTTTGGTTTAACAAAAATCTATCCATGACTTATCGTCATTACAATTACACTAAAACAGCTGTTTTTACACGTACTTTTTGCAGGACTCAAAATGCTTCAAAAACAAACTCACAAATAGGTACAGCTGTTGTTTTTCTTATTATATATATTTACCATTATAGCTTCAGAAGTGTTTCAAAACATTCATTTTTAGAAGCATTTGCAGTAGCTTTACAGAAACAAACAAATTTTTATGTAGGCTATTGGGTATTTTTAGTTCTGTTTTTCTTGTTATTATGTGCAGCGTTCTATACTTAATAGCCATATTACAATGTTTATACTGTTTGTTGTTTTTTGTGAAATGTACTTCATGAAGTCTTTTGTCTTTTTTTATAGGTAAGCTGATTATTTGCTGTTCAATATGAGAAGGTAGGATAAAAAATTTGCATGATAATAAGGGTCATGTTAAACGGTGACTACTGGATACATGGTACTCATTGCATTAGATTGTAAAAACCAGGAAATCTTTTGATAAAACGTGAGACCGTAAATTACAGTTTGGCATAAATTAGTATTTATTTGTTGTTTTTGTAGTGTTAATACTGAATTTCATTATGTACAGAAGTACATAATGAAATTCAGAACTCCAATTCAACACCTGCTGTCCGATTCTAACGATTTCGCTATCCTGGTCATGGCACCAATTCTAGGATGGGTTTCCATTAAGCACGTGTACGTTTTTATATTGCAGTTTTAGTTGTGGTGTGGGTGATTTATACAGATATATAAGGGTCATTGTTGACTTTTGTATTTCCTGGACTTGGTGTAAAGTAATCAGAGCCAGAAACAGGTAATAATTATGGGTTAGATTGTCATAACACTAAGGTCGGAATGACAATCGACTTTGCTGCGATTTCACTGCGATATCCATTACAATTTTTCTGCAACGCACCAATGACATGGCGTCTTTCTCGGTTGCAGCTGAGGCAAACTTCACCCGCCGGTGTGTTATAGATGAAAATCGCAGCAAAGTCGATCGTGCCGTGTCGTGTCTTGATTGGATTATAGTTTTCAGTTAAACTGGTCACTTCTTTTATTTCTTTTTTTTTTAATATGTGTACCGTATATGAAGAATGCTATGAAAATACACGATTCCATTTTTTCACAGTACAGTATTATTTTTTGGTGCTGTGAATTAATGCATAGGACAAAATTATCAATGTACACTACTTTACCAACTTTATTGAGTACTAGCTGCCCTACCCGGCTTCGCTCGGTTTCGAAATAGTTATATTTTTTTCTCAGTTAGAGCCTGATAGTAAACAATTTTCCCGTCGTTTGCAAAGCA
>JAQIWH010005351.1:0-14818 GCA_034695005.1 Cryptops parisi | reverse complement strand
TATTAATTTATTTTATTTTTACCATGGAATGTTCACTTAATAAATAAATAAATATATATATTTTAATTCCTATTCATCCTTTAGTAGTCGTCACATACAGTAAATTAATTTTATTCACAACTCCAGCAAAACGCACAGCTTTGTAAAAACGGAAACCAACGTCAATGTCATATAAAAAATATATTAAAAAGTGAAAAAAATTTGTAATTTCTTTTGTCAATATTTTTTAATGCTTTTTTTTTTTATTTAATAAAAAAAAAAAAAAAATCTCACTTTATAATCGTTTACAAACATCTGAACCTCTTTCATGGCCATCTTCAGCTTTTGCAATTCGCGACCCGAACTGAATGGCGCGTTTCGGAGCAGTCGCCGTATTTCGAAGACCCAGTGACCATGCTGCGATGCGAAGGAGAATTTTCTCTCCCACTCCTCGTGGCAAATTTAAATTAGTCTGTGATGTAATGAGACGAACGTTTTAAACAAAAATTAAACAAAAAAGAAAATCTAAGTATACAGTGGAGCCTCTAATCCAAGGTATATCGAACCAGCGAGCGTCGGATTTTTGGATTTTGGGAACGAATCGCCCCGTTTATTAATACGGCCAACTTAGCAAAACTAACCCTACGATACAGGGTACTGTACAAAGTACCAACACAAGAAAAAAAACCTATGTACAGCAGTTAGTTATATATTAAGTCCATCTTCAAAATCGTTGCATTGCACACAAAACTCATCGATTTTGTTTCTTTGCATTTAAAGACAGTTTCGTGTAACGATCTACTATACCTGCCGAGTGTTGGATTACTCAACGCGTCGGACTGGCGAGGTGTCGGACTAGAGAAATTCCACTGTATCTAATTATGAAGAAATCAAGAAACGCATGGATCGTTGTAAACATTGCATACGAACCTTTGTCCACAACGGCAAATTATTTAAAAACGACACGAAATCTTCATCAAGAAATGGAAGACGTGACTCTCGCCCATGACTCGAGATTATTCTGCACATTCACAAATAGTGTGTCAAAATGTTGTACAAGATGTCTCATAAATAAATCATCACCTTGTTTGTTGTTATTAGCTTATAACTTTTTTTTTTATTTTTGATTTCTCTCACATTAATAAAAATCAACTCAAAAAACTTTTAATTACATACTTTTTAGTGAATTTTTACACAATAATTAAAACAAACCAAAAAAAACAATTGAACCAAAAAATTTGTTTGACCGTTATCAAATTAATTTCAAACTTTTTAAAATAAAAAGGACAGCAAAGGTTGGTGACACAATGAACGTTGACCAACCTTTGCCCTTCTTTTCATGCAAAGTCGAAAATGACAATTTTTAACTCAATTCCGCTCGTTATATATATTATTTCTGTTTTGTTGGTAAAAATTTTTATTTAATAATACTACTTTAATACCAAATTTAATAAAAAGTGGACAATAAACATTTTTTTGAGTTACTTTTTAATGATGTCAAAAAATAAATAAAAATGTTGTCATAAAACCGAATATAGTGATGACTTATTGACAATATTATATAGAACTGCAACTAGATATATATACCTATCGTCCCGGCCAAGATTACGACTTGAAATGCGTTTCATCTCCATGCAAAGCTCCCTGCCCAATTCCTTCCATTTTCCGGTTTTAAAAGTCACACGATGGCGAGAATAACCAGCCAGTTGTTCATCAGCACCCATACCAACTAAAACAATCTACTCACAATGGAGTTACAACAAAAAAAAAATTACACATACAAATCATAATTACACAGGGTGGCCCAGTCAAATTTTAACCACACTTTATATATGCAAAACAAAGCATACATAAACATGGTCCGAAAATGCTTCTCTTCTAAGATAACACAGGGTGAAGTCAGCTCAACGTATGTAATCATTGCAAGTATGTAAATGAGAGTGCATTTCAGGACCCATGTTTATATAAACCGTTTTGCTGTTTTGATGATGCCTAGCATGTGGTTGAACTTCAACTAAACACTCTTTATAAAAATGGCTTTCATTGACATACTTTTGCAGGACAGGTGTAAATCGTTTGTTCACCGAGGATGGTTCCCACACCACGAGCTGCAAACCAAATGGCACAACCAATGCTGTCATCCAACACAGTATTAGACGGCAACAACAGAGGAGCAATACGACATCTAAAATAACAACTATCGTTTTATAATAAAAACTCGTAGCGTTACGCATATTAGTTCAAGATTGTTTCGATATATCTCCAAAGAAAATTCACCTAGTCTTCTGCAACTCTTCTATCGTCACATTAACCTGAAAAAGAAAACAAGTACCACTACATTAAAAACTGCCTTTATATATATATTGTCACCAGATGTCTCTTTATGTCTCAACTCGCACCAGTGAAAATAATATAAAACTTATAATAAAAACACACAATCCATTTATCACAATTCTACAAAATAAAAAATTATCAAATTACTTCAACGAAATTCCATGTTCTTCTCCTACTCGATCTTTTCAACTCTTCTAACGCTACTCGCCCTGTAATCCTATCCGGTACGTCAAACTTTCTATCCTCCTCAATTGAAGCTGCGGCAGTCTTATTATTCATTTTTCTATTTGATGGCGGCGGCTTTTTGGCCGTTTCAAAAGCAACATTCAGTAAGTCTATAGGTTCGTCTATTGGAGTATTGCTACAATATTGACAATGAAACAATAAACTACTGGACGTCTCAACAAATAAAAATAATAATAAAAATAATATAAATTTAATAAAAAATAAATAAATAAATAATAATAATAATAATAAATTAATTAATTTAATAAAACAAAATAAGGTACTTGTGGGTTTGCATGGTAAACACGATTGCGGTGGTAGTACTAGTTGGTAGTACTACCAACCGATTGCGGTGGTAGTACTAGTTAGGTTACTGAGTAGTACCGATTGCGGTGGTAGTACTAGTTAGGTTAGTTTTAACTAACCTAAACTACTATCCATACTCACAAACACCATGGACAAGCAGTTTTAAGTCAGCTAAAAACAACTACTGCTAGTGCTACAAATGTTCTTACGCAAACCCACAGGTACTTTAAAATAATAATAATAAATTACAAAAACAAAAACAACTCATAAATATCGCATACCGATCTGCCAGCCAAGCCAAAATGCAAGAATCGATTCCACCCGAGAAAAGAACAGCAACTTTTGAATGACGACAAGACGCTCGTTCGGCAGCACGACGAGGCATAGTCTTAACACGAGATTCGCAGTCTTTGCACAAGTTCGGTTTGTTGGTCACTCTTAACCATACGCTGTTGCTTAATTTGGAAATGAAATCTTTAACAACAGGATCAGCGGTGTGCGCTCCAAAGGAGCTACCAAACAACTCTGAAGCATCGGGAAGATGAAAAACACTTTGAAACCGGTCGATGTTGATACACTTGATTTCTGGGTCGACAGTTTTTATGTCCATGCTGCTTTCCAACATCATTTCGTTCGCAGGGTTCTCGTCTTCTGTCGAGGAAAATGGGTCTGGATACCATCGGTGATGTTCTACATGTTTCCAGTCGCCCTTTTCGACGGTCAAAGAAAACAGGCCTGTGCTCGGCAATTCTTTCCACTGAAAAATTAAACCAACTTCGTTATTACGTCGCGTCATTTTTATCTACAAAACTTATATTCGTTACTTTGTGGTTGGCAGAAAGGCCCCGCTTGTGTCGCTATTCGTTTGTACTTGCGCTATTGATTTGGAAGCCAGTTTAGGTTAGTCAAACAAGCAAAGACAATCACATAATAGATCATTACCGATTCACTAAGTTCATTAATCAAAGCCATACTTCTATATGTGTTTAACTGACTTAAACTGGCCTCCAACTACAAAATGCTCAGCTAACCACAAAGTACCCTATATTCTTTGAAGATTTACCATTTTATGTTTGCTGCATGCTACCGATGACAACGAGAAACAACTAGTAACAATTTCATCGGGTAAACGCCACAATAAACTCCGTCGTCCGAAATAATCACGACCAAACCACAGCCTTTTATGGGCATTCTGAAAATGTCATCGATTTAAAGGTTGAGTTGAACCTCAAAAAAAAAAGAATAAATCATAAAACTATAAAAACAAACATTCCATTCACCTGCCAGTAAACAAATGCCCAAGGTCCCTTAATACGAGAAAATAACTTCAACAAACGTTCCGTACTATCGCATTTGTTCAACGATTCGAACAAGACCAACGTATCGCTTTCTCCATCCAACATCTACAAAATGAAACGCACCACCGTTTGGAATATGAAACTTGCTGAAGAAGAGGAGATCGATAGGCCTATTAGAATAACAAAATTCCGTACTCTGCCAAATATTTCTCCACCAAATATTTCGCCATTCCATAGTAAAACATTTCCATCTTCGTTGCGGAGTGGTTGCGACGCTACGTCGTCTCCTCTCAAATGAAGAACGTGTCCTTCGAACTCGAGACGAACTCCATGATCGATGACTAACTCCACTTTATCGGACGCGTCTGGACCTCTGTTTTGTAAATTTTCGCTAGCGCTCTGTGCAAGTTAAAAATTAAAAATATACCGTATAACATGAAATATACAAGAATAAGGTGCTTTGAATGTTACTTACACACGTGCATTCGCCATCCTTAGTAATATGACAATATATTCCACACATTATTCTCTAGGACATCCTATAATAATTAATAAAACTATAAATAACTACTTATAATATATACTATATAGAGATATACCTAATATAACTATATATAATTAATTAAATATAGCTTAGAAAGATGGCAGCCTCTATTTTAACCCGGAAACCCGGGTCAAAATAGTGGCAGCCTCTATTTTAACCCGGTTATATCTTATCAGTGCCGGCAGGCACTGATAAGATATAACGTGAAAAAAAATGGATGAAATGACTGTAAACAGAGATATACTTTTTCTCAGATAAGTAATAGATGTTTTTTGACGATTCAGTACACAAAATTACTGTTGTAAAACAGTAATTTGAAAGAAGTATTTTTTTTTACCCCCTTGTTTGTCAACAACATTCAGCATTCGAGAGTGAAAGTCGTGAAATCCAGATGACGCTATGCTTAGCCTATGTCAATGTTTACATCGATACTATTAACAGCGCCATCTGCAATACAACTTTTAAGGGAAGAGGGGATAAATTTTTATTTATAAAAATCCAAAACACCAATTTATCAAATAAATTTTTTTTAAAGCTTACAGAACATTATGGTTCAAAAATTTACTTTTCTAACCTAATTCTGGATTTACGAACGTTCACTGTAACAAAAGTGGTCACAAATCGTAATACGGTGCAATCTGGTTAAAAATGTAATCACTTTGGAACTTGTGCTTTTTGATAACAATAGCCGGCTGATAACATTAAACGATGGATAAAAAAATCACTTCAAAAAATCAAAAATCACTTGTTCCAAAGTGACCACAATAATCGGATTCCACTGTATCACAGTACAAATAACTTCCAAGTTTCTCAAACAGAGTAGTGCTTTTTAAAAAAGTTAAAACAAATGTAAATACGTAAAATTTAGACAACCGATAGTTATATTCTAATAAAAACAAGAAATTTTCTTACATTCTACTTACTTACCAGTCGATCTACCCAATCAGCACACCTGTTTGTTATGCGATAGCAAGGATAGACGACGTTCTAAAAAATCGGCAAATGAACGAATTCAAATACCGCTTGGCCCCACAGTTGATGCGGATGTCAACATGAAATAACTAGTGGTAGAAACCAATATCAAATCGCACATTGAAAAATGTCATGGTTTCAATTTGACAAAAATTTTATTATTTAAAATAATACTATTTACACTATAATAGGAGCTTCACATGGCTCGAGTTTCACTATGCAAATCTTGATCAAGATTGAATTTCCCAAGTTTGCCAGTCCGAAACATTCTCAACATGTGACTAGCAGCCGCTGTCATATTTGGCTTTATTTTCATCAAACCTAATAAATTTAAAACACATTAAATAAATTTTTTGTACTATTTTTTTGAATAAAAATATTTCACAAGTTTCATCCTCCACCTGTCGAATCTTTAACTCGCATTTTCATTTTGTTATTGATGGCAATTTGAAGTAACACTTCGCGAATATTATCAGTCTGAGCTTGAAGTCCTAAACGATCCACATACCTATGAAAACAAGAAATAAAATAAAATAAAATAAAATAAATGAATAAATAAATAAAATGAGAAATATTTCGAAATCATTCATTAAAAGACAAAATAAAAAATAGGTCGTACTTGAATGCTTGATGTTTATTTAGCCAATACAACAAATAATCAGCCATAATATCTTCACCAACAAGATGATCTTTCATAATTGCTATCCAAACATTGACATAAAAATAATATTAAAATAATACTATTGTATCAATATATTGAAAACTCAAACACATCATAAACATATATCCAACTATGTACCACAAACAGCAAGTTTCAAGCCCGTTTCGATATCGGTAACCTGAGGCGATAAAACGCCGGGTGTGTCGAATAGATAAACAGTCGGATTTTCGTTGATCTGTAAAGTGGTAAACATTTAATAATAAAAACGTGAAATATTAAATATGATAATATTTAATATACTCATGAAATGTTAATATTTTGACAAGTAATGAAACTAAGTGAAGCGATCAACCTTAATTTTTTCCAAAACAGTGAGCGTTACACCAGGCGATGCTCCAGTTCTTGTTGCTTTGCCTACACAAAAAATAAATAAACAAACAAAATAAAAAATAAATCATTTAAAACTAATTATAAATTTCACAATTATGAAATCATAAAAACACAAACGCCCACCTTTTTTACAATGAATTCCTCGTAACTGGTTGATGATCGACGACTTTCCAACGTTGGGAATTCCGATCACCATCATGTGTTGGTCCGTGTCCTACAAATTCAAAATATTACAACCATCAATTGATTCATGTCGAAAACAGAATAAAATCTAAAACAAATGACACGGTCCCCAACGTTACATACTTCAGCACCGTGGTAACGTTCTATACCACTCATCAGCTTCAATGCAGTTGGGAGTATCTGAAACATTATGTAACAATTTAGTAGGCTCAGTGAATGGAGTAACAATTTGATATCCAAACAAAACTCAAAAAACACACTTATAATATAAGCCTTGCCTTGCCTTAGATCCAGTTGGGATCGTGTGAAAAAATAAATAAATAATAACCAATATTTTAATACCATTTTTAATCCTTTGTTGGTGTCATCTTTGCAATTGGTGAAAAACACTGGACAATTTTCCCGTTGTTTCAATCGTTCCTCCAACACCCTTTGTTCGTTGTTGCTGATGAGGTCCGCCTTGTTCATCAGCAAAATTCGTGGTCGCACCGCCGTTAGCAATCGCTCAAAATTGTTGTTTTTCCCCGAAAAGGGAATTTGCACAGGAGTTAAGAATAATTACTACAGTTCCTTAGAATTATTCACATTCACTATTAAAATTCTATCGTGTTATGATCACTTTGGGATTAAACAATGAACAAAAAAATACACTGAACAGTGTTTTAAGACCGACTGGTTACGATAATAATAATAGTAGATCGATAACATTATTCGCGATTCTAATAACCCGATTCCACTGTCATAAGAATACATTTTGTGTAATAGTGACAAAAAACACGACATGCACGGTAAAACATATACGAGTGTCGGTCATATTTTTATTCGTATAATAAGTTGTCTAATGAATGCATATATAAAATTATAAATATTTCCTGATGATTATGATAGAATTAAGATCACAGTGAAGGATATCCTTGCATCTCGAACTTCAATAATGCAGTCCACGATTCTTAACTTGTTTTGCATTTTCTTCATGCCTAAAATATGAAGAAGAAGAAGAAATAAAAATATACAAATGAATTAAACACGAAAAACAATAATTTAAGAAACACTATGAATAGTTCTATCCATTCTTAACTATTATGTAAACATCAGTACTGTATATATTAAATTATACGCAGTAGGCTATTAATTATGTCTTACAAAACTTAAAATAAAAATAAATTAAGTGACTGTATATTAATATTTAGAGTGTCCAAAAATGCACCTTTTCCATTTATTTATATTTAGATAAATAAACATACAGGCAGTCGTGCCTCATACAACGAGGTTGATTAGCGAAAGCACGATCTCGTTATGGGAAAAACTCGTTGTATAAACAGCATATCACCACAGCATATTTTTCACCACACGTTATCAACGTGAACGGTGCTCGTTGTCGGGGGTTTTGCTCGTTTCGAGAATAACAAATTGTATACTTGAAACAACTCGCTCGTTGTGTGAAATGTCGTTTTTACAAGGCTCGAAAGTTGTCGAGGTATAATTTTCGGACGATCTAATTGACATTGTGATACAATATTTACTTTACATATTAAATTACAAATTGAAACTGTCGCTTTACCAGATGCCATATGACGTGGAAACCATTTTTCCACTTGTTTATTAGCAAATGTAAACGTTTGCCTAAATGATGCTGCCATTCTTTAAAAAAAACAAAACAAAAACAAACTTCGTTCAAATCCAAACACGATCCACCACCGCTAAATAACACCACTCACAGCCGCCAGCCAATAGCAGATAATATTAAGCTCCTCCTCCTGCGTGGTTTTCAATTTCCGTAAAACAATAAAAACAAAATAACATTGTTACATCGATTATATTTACATAATCGTATGCACGTAACGTAAACGTTAAATAAATAAATACTACGCAAATTAATTTAATACTAATTTCATTCTTCAGTTTAAAGAAGAAAAACGTGTAAAAAGTTGCACGTTAGTTTAGCAGCGCTATAGAGCTGCCCTTTCAATTTTAATGTCTTCTTCGTTCAGTTCGAAGAGGAGTGTGGTGTCACAGTTTGACAGTGAAACATGAACGAAATGAAAACATAAACCCAGATAAAAACAAAAAACAAACATATAATACAGTTGATGGTCCATGAAAAAGCATCATGCTGCTCGCGGATATTCAGGTATACACATACAGGACGGCAGTATATAATATAAAAATGACACCTATGTGTTATAAATGACGACTATGCTAAAGTGTCTTTTGAGTTTGACAGATGTGACAACCACAATGGTCTTATGATTCCAAACTACAATCACATTCATCGAATCAAAATATAAACTAGTAAATTAATTCTTAAACATATGCATCACTGAAAAAATAGGCTTTTATAATAATTTCAACTCATTTGTTTGTATTGTTATCTATTTTAAACACAACCCCTGTATATTGAATTTTTTTGTATACAATAAAAATAAGGGGATAATAATATATAACAAAGAAACCTGTTTTGTTATTAATTTTAATTTAATATTTATTATCTACTATCGGTTACATGATTGGTGTTTTGTTTTGTTTTCAGAGCCGAGGTAAACGCAATTATTTCTTTACAAACTGGGCAACTACATTTTCCTGTCAGCCTGAGCTGTATTTCACGCCCGAATCTATCGATGAAATTAAATCGGTACGTATCGTCATTTTTAAAAAAAAACAGTTTCCAATTGGAAATTGTTAATCGAATTTTCTGGTACCCGTTTGGCACACGAAGCACGTTTGTGGCACTAATAATAGTTTTTTTTTTTAACTAACTTGAAACTAATATCCATACTCGCAGTTTAGGTTAGTTGAAAACAACTAGTACTAGCGCCGACAAGCATGTTTCACCGTTAAAATCCGAATTTGCTTTCTGTCGTAGATTTTACATCTAGCACACCTGAATAGCCAGAAAATACGGATCGTGGGATGCGGGCATTCGCCATCCGATATCGCTTGCTGTTCGGGTTACATGATTAACCTGCAGAAATTTAACTCTATAGAATACGTAAGAACCACTTTCTTGTCGGTTTTTTACAAACGCCCAAAAAGACGAATTACAAAATGAAAATGGACTAATTTGCCGCAGGTCGATACGAAACGTCACCAAGTGCGGGTGCAGAGCGGCATCACGCTAGGAGAGCTAAACTCGGAACTTGTGAAGCATGGATTAGCAATGAGCGTGTAAGAAACCGTCGATTGGTGGTTATTCGCTCATTCGATCCCCACATTATATGAAGGGCTCCGGGCAATATAATGATAAGCCACACAAGTGACATTTTCAAATTGACCTGTCCATCAGTACTGTTTCTATAGCTCGTTATTTGAACAGTTCTTAGATTTTACAGAAAATGGCAGTATGGTACTCTATGGAGTTTCTCGCCAGAAAAATTTAAAAGATATGGCTTATCATTATTTTGCCCGAAGCCCTTAATATATATATATATATATAAAAAAGTTAATCCGTTTCCCTATTTAAGTCTTGGATCGATAACCAACTTAACAGTGGCTGGCGTTATCAGCACCGGTACACATGGCTCCGGCTTGAAATACGGAAACCTTTCTTCCTATGTGAGTGCAAATTAAAATTGGTTTAGTAGTTAAAGATATCTGTTTGTCACACGGCTTATTTATTTATTTATTTATTTTGGCAGGTGGTATCATTAGAGATATTAAAAACAACGGGCGAAATTGTCGAGATCAACAGGGAACGTGACATTGAACTGTTTCGTGCAGCTGCCTGCGGCCTAGGTGCCTTCGGAATAATTTTAGCCATAACGTTCCAGTGTGAAAGGGCGTTCAATCTGGAACAATATCAATATCCATGTCCCTTGAGAGAGGTTGGAAATTGTTGCAACACCAAAAAAATAATAACAATAATAAAAACATCATTTGACAGATGGTTAATTAACAGTGATTGGTTTGTTATCAAAGGTATTGGAGAATTTAGAGGTTCATCTCAAGTCATCCGATCACTTCCGTTTCCTATGGTTTCCTCATACCGATGGAACGGTCGTCTCCCACATCAGCAGGACAAACAAGGTGACATCCATTTTTTTTTGTTGGTCATCTCGTATAAAATATCGGAACAAGTAACAAAAACACTTTCTGCTGTCCGACATCGTCCTGCAGAAACCAACGAAGCGGACGAAATTCTTCAAATGGCTCAGCTGGTTCTGGGATTATCCCGTTGGCTATTACCTTCTCGAATTTTCATATTGGATAAGGTGAAAAAACAGTTGCACCATAAATCATAATAATAATAATAATTAAATAGCTTGCTTCGTATTATAATGAAGTGACCTATCGTCGATTACTTTTTCTTTCAGTTCGTTTTATCCTTCCATTGTGCCGTGGATTAACCGATGCTACTACACTCTACTCTATTCCAAACCCAAACACGTCATCGACCGGGGCGACAAAATTTTCAACTTTGAATGTCTGTTCAAGCAATACGTCAATGAATGGGCGGTGCCCATGTAGGAACCCGTTTTAAAAACCAATTATTCCAACTATAAACTATCACTATCTAACCATTCTAACTATTTTTTTATCTTAAGTGAAAAGACTGCTGTGGTTTTATACGAACTGCAGACATGGCTGGCCCAAACTCCGTATTTCTACGCTCATTTCCCCGTGGAGGTTCGCTTTGTGAAAGGGGACGATCTCTATGTTAGCCCCACGTACGGTCATAATATGTGCTACATCAACATCATCATGTACAGGTAACAAACAGCCATTGTTTGAATAACAAAAGAATTTTGTTTCATTCGTTGTAACTAGTTCTTACAATTTTCTTACATTACAATGTATAGAATCCAGGCATTTTATAGAATGCCTATGCTATTTCGTCAATGTATGAAATATCATGTGATACACAACTACAGTGGACTTTGGTTATCATGATCACCAGACCATAATAACTAAAATTTATTGTTATTATGGTATCAAAATTGATAACAATTATATCGCATTACAATAGTATCACATTAAACATTGATGGGACCGACTATGATAACAATAGCCATGATTATAATAATTTGGATTCCACTGTATTTACTTTAACATTTTCTCTATAAAAAAAAAATACAAACTTAAAATTTAGACCTAGATTCTTGCTGAACTATTCCAATGCTAATTTCATACATTGCCTAAGCCAAAGCTTGGCATTCTACGGAATTCCTGGCTTCTATACTTTTGTCACTATATAACATTTATGAATTTCCGAACAGGCCTTACAATAAATACATTCCTTATGAAGAATACTGGGATTCCTATGAAAAGATCATGCAAGAGAACGGAGGAAGACCTCACTGGGCTAAGGTTCGAAAATAATCGCTCGACAACGCAAAACTCAAAACAGATCGTGTTAAAAAATTGCGAAACCAAAACGTTTTGTTTTCAGGCTCACCGCGTGACACCCCAAGAGTTCCGACAGATGTACCCCAATTATTCCAAGTGGTGTCAGCTACGCAAGAAAATGGACCCCACCGACACGCTCTTGAACTCCTACATGGAGCGCATCTTATGAACGAAGTCCGATCGCTACACAACGTTTAAGAAGCAGCAAGACAAGCGTTCTAGAGAGTCACTAAAAAATAGTTTCACTATATTTGCGAATTAAAACTTTCGACTTTTATTTTTTATCATTAAATTTGCACTTCAGGGGATCGCTCGTCAAGAGCCATCGCTGTAGGAAGCGTGCAGAAGTGCATTCGATAGTCTGATCGGTACTAAAATTGAAACTGTAGTATCTAGATATTAGAAAATTGGCGTTAAAAAAAAAATAATGTTAGATGTATAGCGTTTAATCTGTAGGCAACATGTTCTGAACAATAGACGTCCTTGAATGTATTAAAAACTGACACTAATCTAAAAAAAAAAAATAGTGTTGGTTTATAGAACTGGTGAAAAATAATAAAAACAAAAATGGCTGATAAAAAAAAACAAATACTTTCCTTGACTCCGAGAAATTCACTTGGCGTATAAACATTTGATATATATCACAGGATTGCAACGACTAGTTTCTTGTTCGTTCTGTTGTCGATTTTGTTTTTGTTTTGTTTAATGATCGTGGTACGAGGTTCCGATTTTTATTACCTCACGTCATCCCTGCGACGGTGGTGTGTTTCGCTTTCGCCGTCTTCCTGTTTCGCACGTCGGTTCTGTCGACGGTGGTCGAGTTGGTTTTGTCCTTTTTTCTTCGCCGTCGCCGTTCTTTTCTCCTTTGGCTTTTCGTGGTGGTCGATTCTACCAGGACTTCGTCGGTGCCACTTTTCTTCTTTCGACGTATCTTCTTCTGCAGACTTTGTTCCCATTTCTACAAAAATAAAATAAAACTTGAAAAATAAAATAAAAGCGAGTGCAGTGGAACCTCTATATCGTCATCGATCCGTTCCAGAAAAAAACAGTCGTCCGACGTCTCGCCCACAAGTGAACTGATAAAAAAAACCTACGATAAAACTACTTCAAGACGTTTTAAAACGTCGGCCCGTACCGTGATTTTCCTGATGAAAGCTTCTTTCGCAGGGAACGCCAGCGTCCTATTGTCGAACAACAATCGATTGTGAACGGAATCTTCAAACCCCATGATCAAGTACTGCGTCTTGGTGTCGAGACGGGGGCACGCGCACCCACCGATCGTCCATAAAATTTCCACACGGTTGGGGTTGATGGGAACCCTATTCTGCTTGATCACTTGTTCTGGTTGAATTTGCGTAAACGTCAGATCGCCGACGACGTCGACGGATTTCACTCGCGCTTTGATGACTGCAAAGAAACAATATACCGCTCAGCAAAGCCTGATTGTCGCCGACAAACAAAAACATAAAAATGTAAAAAATCACCATAGGCAAATCTTTGTTTCATGTAAATCCGTCTAGTCGGAATGATTTTCCCCACTGGGCAATGACAAGAATCATCTGAATGAAAGGGTTTAAGTTAAAAGTTTGAGAACGATCGTAGCAATTTTCCAGCACATGAGCGATAGCTAGCATCATAATCACACAAACTGATCGATAATGTATACTATAGCTACCTCCAAGTGCCCTGACGGGTGGTGTTGACTGTTGCAAGTGGTGTCCATCGTTTCCTAGAAAACGACAAAAAAAACCAACTAGTAGGAAGAGTTTGTTATTTGGAAACAAAAGTCAAAATAATTTTTGACATTTTGATGGACATACATCAATATTACAAAAGTATAGCTATTAGTACTATTATTATTTATAGCTAAAGAAGAGAAATTTTCGTGAAATATCATTGGAATGAATGGTAATGCAATATTGATGTATAGTTGAGAAAGATTAAACCAAACTTAACATAATTAACTGTGTTTGAGAACTACCAACTTCAAGACAATATGTACAATAGAACAATGGTTCAATGGCAAAAATATCATGATGCAAAGTCGAGATTATGCAATTATAATCGGAGAATAAGACAAAATCTGTAACTGTAAAGTTGTATCAGATGGGAGTGAAACTTTGTTAAAAACATTTAGCTATTCAAAAATTTATTTTTTGATACATTGTAAATTAATCGAAAACATGTTTTCAATAGGCTGTATTGTGTCTGTGTACCACCTACAATAGCTTAATGTACCACCACCAGTGGTACATGTACCACAGTTTGGGAACCGCTGCTTTAGATAAAGCCAAAAACCAGTCAAAATAATATGTTCCAAAAATCATACTTTGTTTAGTAGATGATTCATTTATTACATTACATTTCGTTCCAAAGTTACACAGAAAATAACTTATTTTGCGCCACCCTATATTCCCATTTTTCATACTTTTTTTTTTTTTGTTGGTACTTTCCTGTTATAGCTGGGGGCAAGTCTGATGTTGATATTTCCTTTGTACTTGGTTTATTTTGCAGTTTAGGTTAGGAAAAACAAAGAAACGTATTAAATGTATGATATTGTTTTGTTTTCCTAACCTAACCTGC
>JAQIWH010005350.1:0-14821 GCA_034695005.1 Cryptops parisi | reverse complement strand
AAAGTCTGAGGGCCAAATGACATAGCTGTAAAAGCCAGTCGGTGCCCTCGTTAAACCCCAAGTACCTACCTACCTCTCACAAATTCACTCACAGTTGAAACTAATATAAAAAGTGTAAAAATGTTTGATTTATACAGTACTGCATATGATTTTTCACTGCAAATTAGTACTAATCAATATTATATATTTTAATGCTATTTTTTTGGTGAGTTATTTAGTATTTTGTATTCCAATATTGAAAAAAATCGGTCAAATTTGCACTCGTTTTCCCTTTATGTTAGCCGGGGAAGGGGGAGGGCGTTGTTCAAATGGAAGTAGTAATGCGATACCATTGATTATTATTGACGAATCACGTTTCACTCGCGATCAGCACGAGATCACGTGAACTAAACAATTGCGATAGTGAGCGTTCGCTCGTTTTTCTCAGTTCTAGAATTTTCAAGAGAAAAGCTAATGAATGTAGTCTCATTAAATAAAAACATCATTATGCTGAGTTGTTGAGTGAGTGTTATTACGAAATGTTTTTAATTTACTTGCAATAATATGATACTCCAAACCCGAGCCTAGATTGAGGATCCACGTGAATTGTTTACATGGTTTTCGTTGTTGTTTCGTTATTTTTTGTGCGATTTAATAAGATGATTTTTTGATTGATGCAAACAATAATTTTTTTGTATGGTTGCCTGGGGGTAGAGATAACTTCATTAAATC
The DNA here is from genome assembly GCA_034695005.1 of Cryptops parisi. Lineage (NCBI taxonomy): Eukaryota > Metazoa > Arthropoda > Chilopoda > Scolopendromorpha > Cryptopidae > Cryptops > Cryptops parisi. The sequence continues at coordinate 14,110 of JAQIWH010005350.1, read as the reverse complement.
GATTGTATTTTCGGATCGCATTGTTGTCATTCTAATAAAGTTGAACACTAACATGAAATAAGAGGTATTTATTCAAGAGCCTATTGTACATTCAGATTTTTAGTTTTACATGAGGTTATAGACCTGCATGAATTTTTACCAAAGTATTAAAACGAAAGTTTTAGTCACGCCAAATGATAGTGTGAATTATGTATAACTAAGGATAACAAAACGCAATTTCCAAAAAAGTACTTTTTGAATGTAATTGATTAAAATTCGATAAAATTAAGATACGCTATTCATATGCACGTATCCATCCAATATTAATGGTATTAATTATCAATACTTATTCAAAGTTATTCATTCTAAGCCAAACGTGACAAACGTTTAGTATGATAGTTTGGGTAAAGATGGCGCTTCAGGTATAGAATTTGAAAGTATTCATCTGCACTTGTCAGTTTTTACCCGCATTCCATTCACTCGATTCTATTTTATAAATAAGCTTTTCCATTATGTTTTGTTAAAAATATCTTACCTTTTTAGGGGTGTGTGTGAAATTTAAAATTTCTTTGACATTTTAATAAAGATGAAGAAATCAAATTTGCAAAGGCGAATGACAGACTCTAACTAACTAAACGTAGTTTTCCTTCATTAAAGAAAATTGGATTACGTCGAAGATAACGTGAATTTAGTTAATTATCCAAACAGATTTTTTTATAGAAAAAAGAGAACACAGTAAACAAGATTTTCTGTTTGCTTTTATATTTAAATTACTTTTGTGTTTCAAAAAACTGTTAGAAACAACAACAATTGCTCTCAAAGGAAAACGTCGAGTGATTGTTTTCAAGAGGATTAGATTAATCACATTTTCGGACAAACAAACGAATTTACTGTGACAAGAGTTTTTGGGTGTCAAAGAATCGAAAGTAAACAAACACTCGATTTCTTTTTTCTAATTTTATAATTGGACGTGACTGATTTCGTTTTTACTCACCACATTTTTACTGGAAATAATGTAGAAAGGGGGTAAATTGATGGATGATATATTAATTCAACATTTGAATATACATATATATTTTTATATTAGTTTCACTTGAGTGAGCTGGTAATTGAACGTATACTGTCATTCACAATTGTTTATGAGCCAATTACGGTTGTATAAACTGTATAGTCCAATGTACCAAAAACGCATAAAACGAGAACCGTATAAGTTCTTTGCAATAAATCAAAAACCGCACAAGTCCAATGTAAAAAAATCCACATATAAATAAATTAATCGAAAACTGCAGAAATCAAAATTGAAATGTGTCTCAAAACGTGTCTTTTATATTCATTAAGCTTGTCTATTGTGAAATAGACTACCCTAAACAATGGAAATTGGCGTGTATTAAACCGATTTATCAAGGTGGTCCTAGACTTATCATTACATCTTATCGACCAATAGCCATTCTTCCTTTCTTCTCTAAGCTTGCCAATTATTTCCTTTTTTCTGAAATCAAATCTCTAGTCAACGCAACTGCTCCTTCAAATGTTTTTGGCTCTAAACCTAATATTTTCTTACTTTTGAATCTATACGATTACATTATTAATGCCCAACTTCACCAACAATGGGCCTCGTGGTGGCCTGGTGGTCAGAGCATTCACCTCTGGCAGCAGTGGCCCGTGTTCGCCTCCCACTCGTGCCATGTGGATTCAGTTCGGGGTCTGACACCACAGGAGCAGGTTTTCTTGGAGTTCTACCGTTTCCTCCTGCATCATAAAAGCTTGTTCCATGTTTATCATCTTCATCTCATCATCATTTCTGTATTTCTAATTTCAGCAAAGTCTGAGGGCCAAATGACATAACTGTAAAGCCAGTCGGTGCCCTCGTTAAACTCCAAGTACCACCTACCTTCACCAACAATTCATACTTATATTAACTACCGACATTTCGAAAGCTTTTAACTCATCACCAAGACACTATATCATCAATACCCTCCTGCTTCTGGGTCTATCGGAATCGTGTTTGCTCTTATTGAAGGTTCACCTAGCCGATAGACCCATTCAAGTGGAACAGCATACTAACACATGCACTGGCTCGCATCTCGTTATTGCACAGGGAACTGGGTTAGTGTCGACCTTGTTTGCAATGGGTGCAAACACGTTGTTTCGATTGCTCTCTGCTACACTTCTGACCTACGTAGACGATAACTTCCTCTGTTTACCATAGATCTTTTTTATGATGTTCATTGTCCAGTTTTGTTAATATATCACACCTTTTGCGTTGTCTAATTTGTCGTCGTGTTTATTTTGTTTCAATGCTGTGAGATTTATTTTTTCGACATTTATACGTCTTATATTTGTGGTCCCTTGTGACCGAAAAAAATTTTAATGAAAAAATAAATAAAATATTACCCCTATCATACCCACATTGCTGAGTTTATCATTGAGCGTGATATTCAAAAACTTGATTCATGGTATTCTGCAAAACAAATCCAATTAAATATAATTAAGACCAACAAACTTCACATTAATCCGAATATCCATAATCCTGAACCAGTTAAACTTTTTGGTATTACATTCGATTCTTCTTCATGTTTCATAAAGAAGATGATTAAAAAACATTGCAAATTAACCTTTTTCTTCAAAAAAATCAAAAATATACTACAAAAAAAAACTATCTTTTTTCAAATCTAAGTAGGTCTACATCTAATCTAAATACTACTATCAGTACATCTGTATGTGACACTCGGCTATACAAAATATGCTTAAAAAGCATTTTTATTTGTTTGTTTTTTGGCCTAAAATATTTGTTGTGTATTTTCATAGGTTTTGCTGGCAATGTTTGGTTTTTGTGCCGTTTCAATTGCAAAAGGAAAAGTGCGTGGGTGGAGAAAATGGTGAACTGGGATTGGTGCTACGGTAAGTGATCGTTTGACATTTAATCTTCTTCTTATTCTTTTTCTTTATCCCTTTTCACCTTTTTTTTCCTCTTTCATTCTTTTTTGCCACTTGATTTATCCCGAACCGATTGTTGTTAAAGAAGCTGACTTCCCAATGATTATCGGAAGTGTCTTTTTCGTTCTTTTCTAAATATTTCAATTTATTTAGCTAGATTTTCATTTTTATGTGAAATGAAAATTGACTATTTTAATGATTGAAGGAATTTATTTTCTATTTAAAAGAAATTTTAATAGCGTCGTCAAATTTAATAAGGTCGTGGAATTTAATATTATAAGAGTAGTTCGTTCTACAGAGTTTTTGTAGATTCTTTCTATTGTAGTGTTTTTTGTGGAAAAACCAGTCACTTTATTCTGTCTTGGTTTGAAAAGTTTTTTTAATGAAGTTAAAAGATTAGAGTTGTTCAAGTTGGGGAAAATCAGATTTTTGTTTGAAGTGGAAAAGAAAATTTGAGAATTTCTGCATTAAATAACTACCAGGTTCAAATTTGAACCGCTCTGACAGTTCAAATTTCTAGATTTTAATGACCCGAATGTAGTATTAAATAATGCAAAAACTTTTCATTCATTTAATTTATTTGTTTTAAATAAACTTATTCATTTTAAGTTTATACAAAAACTGCGATTTACAGTGCTATTTATTCGTGAATATAAGTTTATACTGAAAAACTGCGATTTATTTTGCGCAAAACTCGCAAAAAATTGAAATCGCTAATACCGAATTCATATGACACAACTTCAATTACTTGCACCAAATATGCATAATAGCAAAATTTTATACAGGCTGATTGTTTCTTTGTATATTAGCCAAATCGCATACACGTGAACTGAACTGCATATGAGTGAGTGAAATGGGAATTGAACGTATACTGCTATCTACAGGCGTTTATGATAATATACTGTTGAAATGTTCTATCTATGTACTATGTTCAATGTACCAAAAATTGCATAAAGTGAGAACCGCATAAATCGAAAACCACATAAGTCTAATGTAACATAAATTTCACAAATCAAATCGAACTCTGCAGATATCGAAAATGGAATTATTCAAAACCTCGCATAAATAGAGTATCGATAAATCCACATTCGCATAAAGCTAAGCTATATGAAGCGTATTATTAAAAAGCATTTTAATGTACTCACATTTTAATGTACTAATGAATTCACAATTTTTGCAACTATTTTTCTGTATTCAAATTTCGTAGTTTTTTCTTTAAAGTTTTTGTTTGTGCGATTTTCAGCTTGAAACTAACTCTTGTGGATTTAGGGATATTGCTGGCGGGATATTTCTTTAATTCCTTTCCGCGTCTCGCGTTTCCTGAACGATTTCCGAATCAAAAGGTTATCCCGCGTTCGGGGTTCCAACTCTTACATTACCTGTTTCAAATTTAGTATTCCGACCGCGAATTCGCAGACAAATCGATGATTTTAGTTGTGTAAAGGAACACACTATGGTGGCGAGCCCAACGCATTTACAGAAGTAAATCCCCGCGTTCAGCCATTCACATCTGCTCACCTTCTCAGGACCTGTCTCGCAATTCGGTACTAGCAATATATATCTTATATAAATATATATATTTCTTCTTCTTCTACCCTTTCAACACAATTCCCTATCTAACTGTTTTGTATACCACTGTAGTTTTTAAATAGCCGATCTTTCGTTTTGTACACCACGAATAAAGAATCGTATTTCTGTGACCAACCAAAGTGGACCTTCCAAAGGCTTTAGTTACTAACTTTATTTGGTACTCAGGCACTAAAGTGTTTGAAAGCGAATTAAGCGTCCAAAACGGCAAAAGTTAATTAGTTTCCCGTCATTATATGTAAGGTTTACGTGTAGGGGGACAAAGAGAGGGTAGGGTGTTAATACAGGTACGACGGTAAAAGGAACCGACTTTGTATTTTGTGTTTTCGTTTACTAAGCTTTCGTTGCTTTACTCGTCTTGTTCCTTCTCTCTCCTCGGGGTGTGTTTAATTGGCCACTTCCCCTCATTAAGTTGCCGACTCGATAATGGCGGCAATGTCCTGCGGGGTCTTCACCTAATGAATTCATGAACTCGCAAAGACAGGAAGGAAAAAGAGCGTCCTAGGGGGTGATCCATCGACGTCACGATCGGTGCAATCCTCTCACATTCAACACGAGGGATTACTAAAAAATGTAATGAATTGCGTGAATTCTTTGCGTGAGTTGTTTTTTTTTGTGAGAAATTATTGGTGATATGAATAAAAAAAAAACCTGTTTATTCTAAAACTCTATACTGTTATGTAGAACAAAGGTTGGACTCTGAATTGTTACAGAAGTTTCATTTTGTAGTAAAGTTGTAAAAGTCAATTTTGGACACCATTGCCATATTGCCATTGAACACCTATATAAATGGGTTTTTACATCTGTCTGTTTGTACGAGCATGTCGCCAAAATGACAATCAATATTCACGAAACATGGTACCCAGGTTAAGGTTTGAGCTAAGAAAGGACATAGGATATTGTCTACTTTTGATCAATTTCATTGAAAACCTAAAAAAAAGTGACACTTTTACGCCTCCTCCCAAAATGTTGCAAATTCGAAATTGCTGGTTTAATTGACGTTGTTAGCGAAATTTTCTGTCAACATATTTGAATTTTTGCTTGTCACATAATATAGAAGTTGCATAAACAAAGCGCTTCCCATATTGATGTGTGTTTTTATTTCACCGGTAGAAGTAGACCCGAGCTGTAGCACGAGTTAGGAGTTCCGAGTTAATAATACAAATTTTATAACTGAACTCATGAGGCATATTAGTATTTGTTAAATCGCAAACATTTAAGTTGGACTTCTTTTTTTTTTGTTTTATACATCCCGTAGGGATCGTTACAAAGAATATAAGTTATATAAACTATTAAAAAATTTATTTATGAAAAATATGTTTTGTAAGTTGTGTTTTGAAGTGACTGCATAAGGAGATACAAGAAGATTGAGGACAGGAGAAGGCAAGTTCACGGATTGGGAAAGGTAGCTGATTCCATTGGGAAAAGGTATTAAACGGGTAGCGATTGAGCTGACAAGAAGGAATGGGGGAGGGGGGACAAATGAGTTTATATTTTTGGGTAGAACGAGTAAGGGGATGGTGAGGTATTGAGATATGAAATGAAGGATGTTAAGTGACCCGGAGTGATTTATGGATTTAATTTAATTTAATTTCAGTAAAATTGAAAAAAAAATTACGGATGATGCGATGATAGGATGACTTGTTAAATATATTGCACTAGTTGCTAATTTTATTTTCTTGTTGTGCTAAGCCGTTTGTGCTTGTATTTGTTGTACTGTTTGATTTGGTCTCTGAGACCGTGGATAATAATAATGATTATCTATATTACTAAAATTGTTTGAGACGGATGTTACGTCAATATCGATGTTAAACTTGATATAATCGAGTACTTTGGTTTTTGTTCCCCTACTTTGCTATGCGTCCTATTTATAGATTTGACCTTGATGAAACTGGACTGAAAGATAAAGAATACTGGTCACTCTGTAATAGAGAAGTCTGTTGGGTTAAAGAGTGACCAGTGGACCTCGCCCCTGCTGGTTACCATCTCTGGGTCAACCATCGCTTGCGACGGCAATGGTAGAGTAGTAATAACTACAAAACTTAATTATTGAACTGTTTCCGTTTACAACTTTCCAACTTTATCTAGTGACAGGATGCTGAAATTACGACTGGTTTAGATTTTAACAACCACCAATAACAGCTGTCTTGATGGATAATTTTACGCAATGGGCGGGGCTAAAGCGTCCATTACTCACACACGAATACGAACAGATTTGGGTCATTCTTATTATTAATTGTGTAAGCTACTTTTAAAATAAAAAAAAAAATAATTGCAACACGTATCACACAAAACCGTAAATTTGAAAAATCAGTTTCATATTTGGCATTACAGTACTGTATCTTATAAAAATTTCTTTATTTTAAAATTGCAAAGGTATTTTGCTGGCTCACCCTGTAACTTTATCGCTAATTATGAAAATATAATCGACAAATCCAATGTTTAATGTATTAAATGTGTGTTGATTAAGGGTTTATTGTGTCACCTTTTTTATAATCATTTCGTTCATACTGTATATATAAAAAAAACAGCTATTTTTTAGTGTACAATGAACGAAAACGTTGAAGCTGCAATTGACGTTTTCGACCTTTTCGACAATATGGTGAGTTGAAACGTCGACTTTCATTCACTTTGGCCAATCGGGTTTCAACAAATTAGGCTCGCTTGAAAAGGATGAATAGAAGCAAAGTGGTCTTTGTCTTTCAAACCCTCGTGCGCATCGCTTTCAACACAAACCAAAAGCTTTTGAACGGCCTCCGGTATTTGTTAACCAGGTTTTTCCAACGGGTTTCAGCTTTGTTGAAAACTTGCACTTTACACGTCGTTATTGATGACTGTGACGTTGATTCTGTCGCCATTGTTGTTGTTGTTGGTGTTGTCTTGCACAACATTCTACTTTTGTCTTGTCTCTTAGAGGGGGCAAAACTCTTTTGTATACGTTCTTGCTATACAGATTGCATACTTTCGAGTCTGTGTCTTCATTTTTGCTTCCCACCTTTTTTTACGGCTCCTTTTATGTTTTGGGATATTGCCGACGACTTGTTGCCAGTTCTACCTTGATGGTTTTAAAGAGACAGGAAGATAGTGTCGTTTGCAGGGTTTCGGTGAATAGGTTTTACTTTTTTATAGTGAATTGTCGAATGCGCAGTTTGGCATTGGTGATTGCTTTCTATGAAATGAGTAAAAATTGGTTTTGATAATGGAATTGATATGTTTTGATTGGAGACGAATTAACTTGGATTTAATTGGATCAAACGTCTGAGTTGGTTATTGTTTATGAAAAGCGTGAGTTTTGATGGAAACTGTAAGAAAAAAATCGGAAATTTGTGGATCGTGCACTATTCAATACTTGTGTAAATGAAAGATAGCATTTTTCTTCTATTTTTAGAATCTCTCAAAAACTTAGCAATCAATAAAGTTCGACCGGTTTTTCACGTTACATTTCTCTCAAAGAAATAATAACCTTGAAAAAAGATTTGATGGTAATCTTTGAATCACCCTTTATACAATACTACAATACGACACGAAATACGAATAACACGTTTAACCCTGTATTTAAACTCATGTTGCTGTGCACTAATCGTCGATTGTTTTAATTTCGTGTTAGACTAACGTTGCTTCGCAACGTTCGTTCATTGTTGAGAGAAGCTGCATCTCAAACACAGTGCTTAAGCACGAAAAGTAATACTGGGGAGGATTGCATAATATATTTACGAATAACTATTTAAAAACAATGTAGTAGAAAATTGGGTGAATGTCAGTTTTGTTCTATTTACACATATACTTCGCAACTCTTTTGTAAGATCGACCTTGGTCAAAGGGGTCAACTTATTCTGCAACAAACTGTTAGTGGCAGCGCTTTGGTTTTATTATTCCATTCTAATAATAACATAAAAGAGTGACTATCGATCGAAGAATAAGTGAACAAAACATAACAACAACGTGATGTCTTAAGAGAACATGAGGTTTATAAATAAAATTACTCCAAACGTTTACACGACAGAAATCTTCCTTCACGTGGATGTATAAATATATATTTTTTGTCTACAAGCATTACACGATTACGAGTTTGTGTGTTGTGTTTTTTTGGACATGTTTTCTTGTATTAATGTTGATATTATTGTTTGTGTCCTGCGATGACTTTGCATTTTGTTTGCGTTCGTGCGTCTTGTTTGGTCAATTGACGTCATAATCCGTGTGATGAGATGGAAGGAAGTTATATTGCTTGCTCTTTTGCACGGAGTTCTATTTTCGTTTCTATGGTTCGAAAAAGAAGAAAAAAACATAGAAGAAAAGACGTAGTAGCAGAGTAACCAACTCTTATTATATGCTCAATATATCTAGTTAACTTGGTGAACTTGGACATCACTACTGCGCATCAACTTTGCACCCATTATTCATGGGCCCGGATATCGTCTGTTTTAGTTAGCTTTATAATACCTAAGTTTTGTATTTCTTAGGTTTTTGTTGATAATCTATTCGTTTGTTGATTTTTTTAGATCCGTTTTTTTTTTGCACTGTCAACTGCTTTTCGGATCAATCGAAAGAGTTAAAATTAGCTAGCAAATACGCGAGTCGCGTTGTTGCTGACGTCAACAACCAGGTAGAAACAACGTGTTTGCCCTTCGTTGATGTCGTCGTTGTTTATATTTATACCCATAAACGTGCGATGGAATTTTTATTATGTTTTGTTTTTTGTTCTGCTTGGAAGTGTTTTTGTTACATTGTTATTTTGTGTGTGCGTTATTTTGGTGTAAGTGCTCTAAACTTTGGCTTTTTGAAAAGAGGTCTTAAGGACTATTTGCGTTCCTGTTAGACAATGTTGTGTAAACTACGATAGTGTGATACCGAACTTGTATCAGTGTTTTTTTTGCGGTTACAATTGAAGGGCCTGGTGCAAAAAAAGTGTTAAGCAAAATTTTTGTCATTAAAATTGGCCTAGATGCATTTTCGAATGTGTTAATTGCAATTCTTCCTTTCTAACACATAATTTTGAGCAAAACAACAATATGTGCAAAGATATTACTGCAAAAAGTGTGAATTAGCTTATAAACAGCGAGGCAAGTTCAGATCTTTAAACGAGTTTTTCTCGAAATTGTAAAAATGTTACTTAACACCCTTTTACACCAGGCTCTTTAAATTTATAGGGTGCGCAACATGTTTCGATACGTAGATAATGTGCTTTTCATCAGAGATCAGTGATTTTGACCAAATAACAACGTATACAGGGTGTTCCAAAAATCTTCATATAATGTATAGGAAGATTTGACACTTTTTTTAAAAAAAAAATTATGTACCTATGACCTATAAAGGTGACAAAGAAATACCTAGAACACATAAACCCACGTATGGAGACGTAGGGGGGACACTCTGTATGACTAGTGAAATATTAGACAATTATAACATTTTTTGCGTCTAATTGCCTATAAAGTTGTGCATCTGTGTAGATTAACTACACATATTTTTTTCCTATTTAACTATTCATAGTTATAACTATGAAGAACTTTACCCAAATGTTAGTGATTCGTAACAACAACAATAATAATAACAACAACAACAGCAATGATAATCGTAAACGATCATAATAGTAAAAACAAAGAAACAGGAGATTGCAAATCCATTAGGTGAAAAGACATCAATGTTCGACCCTCTTTTTCATATTTGTTTATCTATTTCCAGTTTCTTATATCCATTTTCATCTTTTTGAGATTTTTCTCTCTCTCTACATGGAACGTCTCCAAAAAGGAAATGCTTCTCCAACAACGTCTGAGTAAACAAATTTCATTCTCTCAGATAGACAGACAGACACGCTGAGGAAAATAAGGTCGACGCTAGTAACACTCCCACGCACACCGAATGCAGAAATGGTCCCGGGTTCATTTTCGCTCTACAAAGTTTTATTATCCCAAGGTTGTTAGGGTTTTTATTGTTTTTTTTAGCTGCTTCATTCGCGTTTGTTTCAAGTGTGTCTGAGCGGTCGTTATACTGTCTACAAAAAAAACAAAAAACATACACGATCTTCTTTGAGTGCGTAATCCAATTGATGCAGTGAGAGGACGAGGTCGTGATTCTCTCGCACGGTTGTTTTTACTGGTACTGTATATGTATGTAAATAATCCTATAAACATACTATATGTTATATAGGCTTATATAATATTACATTTATGTATATAAACCTAAATAGTACCATGTTTATGTATATAAGCTTATGTACATACTATATGTATATAAGCCTCGTACACAAATACGAGGCTTATATACATGTAGTATTTTTCTACTTAAAATCGTATGTACAGTGGTATGTACAGGAATTTTGATAATTTGCAATGTTAAAATTCAACTTTTTGCTAGTAAGCGGAACTACCTAGCTAAGTTGTGAAATTAGGTAGTATTTGTTAAAGTATAAGGGTGCCGGAAAAAAACTAGAAAATTTTAAACGGAATCTGATTTCTACCTTTGATGTATATTTTGAGCATAATGTTAAGTTATTCTCAAGTTTCAGTTCAATTGATGTCCAGCAACAGTAACTGATTATATCCCACTGACTGATTATATCCCACACTCATTATATTCACTGACTGATTATATCCGATATTATCAAAAATTTGACAAAACGTTTACAAATTTATGTCTTGTATGTATAAGTTGTCCTTTAGTTTGTTGGTTTTTTTTATGTATCAGACCTTGGTCTGTGAACCAATAAATTCAAATATTCCTACTAGTAAAAAGCCTGTCAATTGATGGACACCTGGAGTCATCTGGAAACAACATTGAAAACCGTTTAGTTTAATTTTAATTGAGCCAATGAGCTATAGGTAGATAGACAGACTTACATTAGCAAATTATTTTAGTGGATATAATTTTACAGATGCGCCATGCTGCAGTAATGGCTTCACTCAAAGAAAACTCAAAACCATTGAATAAACAGGTCATAAAAGCAGTTCCTGTGGATATGCAAGTGGTTTGGGGTGGAATTCCGTTTTGATATCTGCAGGGCTGTAAATAGTGCACAAGTTGAAATATGTAGGCTACTACACGTGAATAAACTTGTGACATCATACTTTTAATAGCATAGGTTACATACATTTCGTCTTCAACAAAACATCGTTAATTAAAGTCTATTTAAAGTTCCGGAGTTCCTCTGAAATATTTAAGGGTAAAGAAAACCAACAAATCTTGTGAATAATTAGACCTACTAATTTGTTGCATATAATTAATAAAATTGACAATTTATCGTTTTGTATGTATGTTACGTACGAATGTTCAAAAGTGAACTATTTCGGGAAGCACTTTATAGATAACCAATTGGTGTATTTATTTACACACACACAGTAATTGATCGTCCGGTTAACAACATCGTCCTGACGTAAACAAAACGAGATGAAGAGCACATATTGACTTGGTCATCTGACGTTGGCTTTTCCGTTTGTATACAATCTCTTTACTCGACGTAGAAGTGACGTTTAACTTTGTTAACTACGGCCTATCGTGGATTGACTATTATTAGCACGCCTACGAGATCATGCGATTGTTGAGCGTGCAAAGTAGTTAGGGGCTAGATTGAGATATTTATACTGTAGATACAGGTTTTACTAAAAGGTGACTTGTTGTTGTTGAAATGATTCTTTTTTTCTTCTTCTTCAAAGAATTCCGAATTTAACACCTCTTTTTGTTATTTTTGGTTTTCATTGTTTCTTTCGTTACGTGATCCGGTGGCAGTACCCAATTTGGGGGCGTAGTTAGGTTGGTAATCGATGAGCCATTCTGGATGCGTTTGCCAAACACGGACTAAACGTGGAATTAACATAGTCGAAAAGGAAACGTCAATTGCTGAATAATGCATCACGCACGCGCAAGCTCGGCTTCAGCTCGATTGATCGATTGTTCACTTGTGGCCTTCCACTATTTTCTACTTTTTTTTCTTCATTTTCCTATACTGTCCAAATTTTTTTTCTTTTGTTTGTATATGTATGTGTGACGGAAACCAGTGAGACTTTGAGCAATAAAAAAATAATACCCGAGCTGTTTAATTTTTGTTTTAAAATGGCGCTTTCTTAATGTTCGGCTTTTGAATATAAATTATTAATAAGTGTTATAAATGACAAGCGTTTTTCGTAACTTCGGAGGCAGTGAACGTGAATGGTTAATTTTATTATTAGAATTGTTTTATTTCTTATTTTTTTGTGTGTTAATAATAGACGATGATGGAAGTTAAAAAGTGTTTACATAATAAAAATTGCGATTGTCAAAATAAGAAGTATATTTTAAAAATTAACATATATACAAGTGATTCTCTATTTATTCGAGGTTTAAGTTGTAAAATCTCGCGTTAAAATCGCATAAACGAAATTTGTATTAAAAACCCTAGAACTTCAATCACTTTCTCATTAACACACAAAACATTTTTTTCGCGTATAATAACCATTAGGAGGATTTCTTTTATCGCATATTAGCGAAATTGCATATCGGAATACTCGCATAGATCGTACTTAAAAACAATAATAATATACAACTCTTAATTCAAACAACTCTTTGTGCTTAAAAACAACAATAACCTTATAAGCGAGAAAACCGTCTAAAGCGGATTATAGCCAAAGTCTCGCGTATAATGAACATCCAAAAAAAACCATTTATTTCAGCATATGAAAAACTCGCATAAATAAAAGATTTTTATTTAAAATGTACTTGTACTTGCAATTAAGTATTATGTTGATCATCGTATCGAATAATAAAATAAAATAAATAAATAAAAATTCAACTTCTTAAGCGAGAAAAACGTCTTAAGTGGGTTAAAGTTTCGTGTGTAACGAACATCCGAGTGGATTTTATTTATCGCATATTGGCGAAATCACATATACCTGTATAAGAAATTCGACGAATTTGACTTGACACTAGTTTTAACTTGAAACTTAGTTTTAACCCGTTTAAGACGTTTGACGAGATAAACGGGTTAAAGTCTCGCGTATGACAAACAACACAAGTTATTTCATTGCATATTAGCATATAAGTAACTCGCATAAATCGTAGAATTTTTGTATGACTACATACGAGCTTCTTAAGCGTTTCGTTGAATTGTTTGTTTCACGCTTTACATCGAAGCGTTGTAAGAAAGCCGAACATAATTCGCACCTTTGCTTTGCAAGGAAGTTTAACGTTGGTCATTTTTAATTTCTAATTTTATTTTATTTTTATTTTTTTGCTCGTGAAAATTTATTAACTCGAACATAGATTTCAGAGATTGCGAAAGTGTTTTATAAAGTTAATTGTCGTAGTGATTTAGTATCTAAAGAATGCAATTTTGTGATTTATGTAGAGATTGCAGAATGTAGTACAAGGGGATTTGGCAACACGGGAGATAAAGATACAAATAAATGTAGTAAGAGGATTAAGTTTTTTAGTGTAAATGAATATACTTTTGATTTATCCTCGACCATTTTTCACCTGAATAAGGTTGTTATTTTTTGTTACTTGCGGATAGATTTTTTTTGGTATACTATATATGTGGTGTCTTTGAACAGCGAGTGGTCTTTTTGAGTTGGGCGATAGCAATCAACACACGCCAAAAGTGTTTTGTCGATCGATGCAGTTTGGCGGTTTAGTTTTTCTT
>JAQIWH010005349.1:0-14821 GCA_034695005.1 Cryptops parisi | reverse complement strand
TAAAAAGATATTGAATTGAGCTTTCATGTTGTAGTTTTATATTTTGTCAAGCATAAATGGTTTGTGAGAAATCGTCATTTAAAAATTGGTGAGTTATTTTGGCCCACCCAGAACATAAAATACGTTTTATGCGTAAAATATTGTGAAACATAATACATGCATATAAAAACAAAATTGTTTATTTTTTTATAATTTGTAAATTGCATTTTAAATTCACAGAACCAATCTCACATTTTCTCCATACGCACCATAACTTTATTTACACGATTGACGATTTCGTTCACACTTTATTTTCTTGCTTTTGCTAGAACGTACCCAGGCGCGATTTTTTTTTATATCAAATCAAATTCCAGAAATCACCAATTGGAACTTCCGATATTTCTGGGTTTATTTGCGCAACAAACTTATACAAAAAGGAGTGGGGGACACCAATCAATGAAAATCAAAAGTCTTTGGCAAAAATTATGTGTAATCACTTTCCTAGGTCATACACCTTACAGGTTGCCAACTTGTAGTATTTTCCTTAGTCCCAACCCATGTCAATGGGTTTCATTACCTAGAAGGCACGTGTGGCGTGAAAACACGTGCTGCAGCGTGTTGGCAAAGTCAACTTCGTGACAGTTTTGATAAGTCAATCCCTGGTTTGGTGAAGCACCTTGCAATTCCGAAACGCAACCTACAGCCACGGTGTGTATAATCATCGCATCACACTGTATAAACAGTTCATGTACACCTACGGTTGAGAACTGAAAATTGTCTGTTTATCAAGCATGCAGTTAATACCAAATTATGGGCTTTATCTACTTCCTTATGCAAATTGTTGCGATGACTGCATAAATTGAATTACAGAACAAAAAAAGTTATGACATGTTGAAAGCTGATAATTATTTTACAATAAGTTTTTTTTTCCACCCCTTCTCAGGTGAAAAACACTTTTGCCACCACGAAAAAAATTAGAACTGTTGGTTCATTTGCAAACATACAAAAAAAAAATTATGATGCAATGGTATTCAATTTTTTGTTCACAAAAAATTGATCCAATTATTTTCGTTTCAATTGTCCGTTGTACTGTGAAATGAAATAGTTGTCATTTTTGTTTTCAATAAAATTTTTAAATACAAAAATATAGTGTACTCATATTTCTCAATGGATTTTTTGTTTTCCATTCAAGCTTTCAAAACAAAAAACTGCATTTTAAGAATGAGCTTTTATACAGAGTGTCCCAGTCCCAGCCAAGTGTTCCCAATTATATACTGGAAAGGCAAACGTTTGGGTATAATAGCATCTTGAGGTTTTTTTCAATGGTTTTAATTTTTATTGACCTTGAAATTAATTAAATCGCATTGTTAAATTTTAAATAATACATGGTAGGCATCAAATTATATTTCGAAAGTTGTAGGCAATAGCCCATATACTGTAGTTATACTCCATTTCATGTTTATACAGCAGCATTGAATCAGTTAGGAAACCGGTTCACACCTCGTCTTCTGCCACTAGCTGAATGTAGTTCCTACTTTCCCAAGCTAACTTAAGGCACTTAAGGATACAAAGTGAAACGTGTGCTTGGTCCCCGATTGGTGCTTCGTTTGTAAGATTCAATGCTGCTTTATAAACCTGAAATGGTGTATAGTTAGAATCCAGTGTCGTTTCATTTATTTTCAACCATCCAACTGAGAAAGAAACATAGCCGACAATACACCATATTACTGCAGCATCTTCATAGCATATCAATTTTGCTATGTAGCAAAAGTAATTTTACATTAGTTGTTACTTGTTAGGCAACTACTTGTATTCGTATGATTAACCATGCAAACAAGTAAATTCATTTTTGCTGCATAACAAAATTGATATGCAGTTAAGCTGCTGCAGATCTGAGATAGTAGATACTTTGTGTGGTGTATTGTTTTCTCAGTTTGATTGTTGAAAAGAAATTAATCGACAGTAGATTCTGACTATAGATGCCTACAACTTTCTAAATTTCACTTAGTACAGTACCTATGACACATTGTCTAAAATTTAACAATACGATTTCCTTGAAAATTAATTTCAGGGTCAATGAAAATAACATCATTGGAAAGACCCCCCTCAACATGGTATTACAGTATATCCAAAACTCAGAATTTTAATTATATTAGCTTTTAGAGTATAAAATTGGGAACTCTTGGCCAGGACTGGGATACCCTGTATAATATGTACATACATATTTTGACATCAGCACATGAGATGTCATCCTATATCATATGTCAACACCAAGCGAAACTATAATATAGTATAATATGAATATTATAATATAAATATAGGCTACGCATTTTAAAATTATGTCAACAGATGTCATTGTCTCAACTCACGCCCTCACATCATCACTCATCAGTGAACCACATATAAAGCCTATTTAAACACAATTGTACCAAGCTAAGATACCATTTATTTTTATTTTTAAATATTTCAACAAAATACAACAATTCACATTATCTAAAAATATGCATCATCTAAAAACCTATTCAACACAAAATGGAAAACGTTAGATTTAAGGATCCAAATATTTTTTTTCTTTCATTTTAATGATTATTACAATTTTTAAAATTATTTCATATATCTATATATATCAACCCTGTGAAAATGGTGCATTGGACCCAATTTCTTAAGGCCATACATTAACCCGCACCCATTGGATTTTGCCAAAAATTAAGCTCGTTATTCAACAGTTGCGAAGGATTCCCTCGTATTTGCAACTAGATGCGCACAAACATTAACAGTTAACATTCAAATAACTATTCCAATGCAAATGCCATTAATCAACAAATTTTTCTTTTGTTCAAAATTTAAAAATCGCAATTAATAATTTCACATTTTCATCACAGTTTTTGTTTGTTTTGTTTTTTTAAAAAGCTTTATAAGACTTTTGATGTTGTAAACATCTTAGCGTTCGCCCCCCTCCCCCAAAAAAAAAGAATTGCAGAATTTGGCTGGAGTAAAACCGCAAACAAAAAACGCGTCATCGGAGTTGGTGGGCATGCGTCGGAGCGGTAACATGGCTAGGTAGGTAGGAGAGCTCACAAACCCAGCATGCACGTCACACGTGGGAACATTACTCTTTGTGAGGTTATCACACATGGGACCAGAAAAAGTCTCAAAAACAGCTAAGATGTTTACAACATAACCATGAGTACTAATTGGACTCGCTTATTTTTTTTTCATAACAGCGATATGTACCACTGGTCTAATGCAATAAAAAATACTGCATTATAGCATTAATAATAAACGTCAGTCACATTTTCAAAATTCACATAAAATAATGACAAAGATACACATACACAGTTAACGTATACTTGAAATCTAATACTGAGCATTGTTTTCTGTAAACCTAAAATCAAAAGATTCTATTTACATATCAATTAAAATTGTTCACCACATAACATCCAACATATATTAAAATGTATAACAAATACTATACAACGGAAGGCTAAGGATATTGTGAGCAAAATCTATATCCTATGGGGTGATTCACTTTCGCAAATTTACTTGCAGAAAACCACCGTTAATCTTTCCTATAAAGGACAAATGGAAGAAGTAAACAGCATTTATGACCAAGATTCAATGACATTATGTGTCTGGAATTATGTTAAAGAAAATTTTTGTTTCCAAGTAAAAAACACAGCAGAAATGGAATGATAAAATATTGAGTGAGTCTGGTTCACGATTCA
Source organism: Cryptops parisi (assembly GCA_034695005.1). Taxonomy (NCBI): domain Eukaryota; kingdom Metazoa; phylum Arthropoda; class Chilopoda; order Scolopendromorpha; family Cryptopidae; genus Cryptops; species Cryptops parisi. The sequence continues at coordinate 11,117 of JAQIWH010005349.1, read as the reverse complement.
AATTATTGCAAAGAATATGAGTTTGCATAAGCAATTGTTTTTTGACTGAACCTTGATCAACGTGCTGCACGGGAATGTAACATTAAATTAAACACAAATAAATGTACATAATTGGTGTGCACTTGAAGACTGGTGTTTAGAGACAAATGTTTTCAATTTGAACTCTCGTTTTCTATCACTATGTTAAAAAATAAGCGAAACAAAATGGAATTAAAATACACTTACAATTAACAGAAGCAGAATTACATCACAATATTTTTAAAGTATTACGAAAATACGTGAAAATTATTGGCACCATATTTAACTTGCTGTGGTGGGAAAAATAGGAACCACGACAAAGTTTGTGCATTACCCGATTTGCTTGTGCTAAAAGATTTTGGCTTTACTTCTACAGATGGCTTTCGACTTACGTAATTACAACCAGTACTGTATTCCGATACAGGGGGTATCTTTATTCCCCTCAAATAGGTGATACTGTATATGTAGTTTTTACGGATTTACATATGTCACTTTCACGTATGCCAAGAACCATCTGAATATCTTTGAAACTTAAGCTATTTCTCAAATAATGTTTTTGTAATCTTTGCAACATAATTATAGTGTGCACCATTTGCCATGTCACACTTCTTTAGTGCGTATCGCTCATAACGTTTGTTCAAATATAAAATCTCATGAAAAGCTTTACTTACTGGTGGTAAGTTGATGTGAGTGTCAAAATGACTCATGTAATAAGTAGCAATTTTGATTCTATGAAAATGTGTTTCGCTAACAGCTCGGATTTTTCAACCAATCCAAACGTGTAGAAATAGTATGTTTCTTTTTTTTGTTGTTGCTTAAAACATTTAAAGCAATAGTAAACATATCTATAAATGACAGTGGGTGTTGAAAGCCTAATAACAATAATACATCTAGCAACAAAGGATGGTGATAAAATCTACTTGACTAACAAATTTCGTCCATTGTACGATGGTTCAAAAGATGAACTTTCAAATCTCGTAGTTTCTAAACTTTTGCAGCATTTCTCCCGAATCTCTGTCCTTATTTTTCAACCATACCACATTAGATCCTTCTTGGGAACTCACTAATAACAAAAAAAATAATGAAATTAATTTGGATTACGAACAAATGCATCTTGCAGTCTTTTACGATACACATCACATATGTTGGCAACCATTCAAAAATATTATTTTTTTTAATATTCTACACATTAAGCAGTATTTATGTAAAAAAAATTTAAAAAACAGAAATTTAATTTCAGTTTTAAAATGTTTGTAAATGTGAAGTGAATGGTTGCTCAGAGAGGGAGGTAGGTCGGTCGCATAATGGAGGTATTATTAGTATTGAATCAATGAGCTACAATTCCGTTCCAAACAAAAATGGGCCATTATGGGAGGTGGTCAAGTTTCACTGAATTTAATATCAAATTATCTATACCAGTGTTTCCCAAATGGGGTTCGGTGGAACCCTTACCTAAACCGTTATGCCTTCAAATGAAAGGTATTCGTTCATGAATTAAGAATTTTTTGCCTGTCAAGAGCATTTAAATTTCTAATTGATGTGATACACAAACAAAATTGATGTGATACAGAAAAAAGTTGAAGGGTTATCAGTATGTTGTACAAGATACAAACGAATTTTGCGACAAAAATGTGATTGGGAAACACTGAGCTATACAGTAAGTTTTGTTATATAATGTATGTGTAGGTACCCAGTATGCATTATGATGTGTAGCATTATTCTTACATGAAATAAAAATAAAAATGTATGACTCAATCATTAACATGACCAATACTATAAAACCAACAGCCTCATGCTACTGTTAATGCAGTGGCTGGTTTCTAATACATAGGTACCAACTTGTTAATTATAAAATAACTTTAGCATCAACATTACATACTTGGAGCAGCTGCTGCGGAATGTCTTCTAGCAAGTGATGTGGGTGATGATGGTGTTAAGCCTGAAGACGCCATCTCACTCTCAAGCATCAAGTCTTTCTTCTTTGGAATTGCCCAGTGCATTGACTGCAACCAAAATCAAAATAAAGATGTTAAATTAATAATAAACAAACAAAAGCATAAAATTGAAATTTGTTTCTGGTAGAAAACGATTACCGTTTGATATTTGTCTTTCGTTGCCATCCACTGATCAAAGCGAACTGCCATTCCACTGCTGCGCCAAGTATCATAAAGTTTTCGAGTTTCAGCGTTAGTCAGAGTTTCTTTCGCCAACTGTAGGAGCTGAAACTCTTTACCTATCATCACACGTAAAACATTACGAACAGTCCAACTATAATATAATGTAATTCAATTAATTACTTTAAAATAATGTAGCATTGATGCTACTCACTTTTGTCTTCGTCGCCTTCGTTTTTATCCGGGTGAAGTTGCCTGGCTCTAATTTTGTACTCTGCGTTGATTTGCTCTACCTGTTAAATTAACAATGTATTCGCTGTAAGATTAAATTAACAATTTGATTGCAAAAAAATAAAACTATTTTCAATTGCACTTTTGTCTTTAAAGTAGTGAAATTAACAAGTTATTACAATGTATGGTGTGATTTCTGCAAACACACCATTTGCAGAAACCAAATTGAAGTGTCTGGTGTAAAAGAGTGTCAAGTAACATTTTTGTCAAAAATAATCTAAAAGTATTTTCAAGTATGTTAGGTGCAATTCTACCTTCCTGATGCAACATTTCGAGCAAAACAACAATATGTGCAAGGCTATTAATGTTAGAAGTGTGAAGTAACCCATAGACAGCAATACAAGTTCAGAGCTTTTGAATGCATTTTCACTCAAAATCGCAAAAAAATGTTACTTAACACCCTTTAAAACCAGGCCCTTCAATTATAGTATTTGTTATCTTATATTAACGTGGGTCACAACCCACCCAGTGTATATAAAATACAAGTGAACAAATGTTAAACTTACAGAAGAGTTTTCATCGCATCCTAGAAGTTGATAATAATCATCCTCCTTTTTGTAGTTCAAAATGTCATCCAAACCAGCCATTTTATTTCATAGATTCTGAAACTAAAATTATCAGTATTAGTGGAAAATTGACAGATAGAAAAATATTGTTAATTACCATAACTTGCAAACTGGAATTGAAAACACTTAATACATTGATGCTTAAAGATAATCCTCGCTTAACTTATACAATATACATGCATTCCAGTTTGGCGACTGTCCACTTTTCGATGGGTTGCCTTTTCGACTCTCAATTTTGACCAGCACCCATACATTCGACATGAGATCCATTATTTTTCGATCTCTTTTCTGTCATGCTTTTTTGGTTCATTCTATTGTACTTTTTAGTACACAAAAGTGCAATGTACTAAAAAGTACGTACTAAAATGTCGTAGTAAAATGTACGTACTTTACAGGACACAAAAGTACGGTAACCTGAATGACCTGTCACAAAACCAACAAACTTCGCCAGTGTATTCAGATGGTTATGCTAAGCAAAAAAATATACCACTCATATACTGATCATATGTCTATTTGGCTCATTTCCAACAAAATGGACATTTTGTTTTGTTGTACGAAGATTCCATACTGGATAACTGTCTGATGATCATTTACTAATCTTGATTTATGGATCTAAAATGCAATCACGTTGAAAAAGCACTACACAGCATTTCATCAATATCTTGGGAAGAAGCCAAATCAACACAAAGTGTATCTGACATTTTCCACTTAAAATAACCACCATGCTCGTGAAGTTTGGTGGTTTTGTATCAGAACACACCCTGTACAGGGTGTTATTTAACTTTCGCACGCATTTGCAAGTGTAAAATAGAATTATTATGTTTTTAGCGGCCAAAATGAATTTACACGCTAAAACAGTCTAGGTTTCACATTCAAGATTTTCAACAGTGTCCCTAGCTCAGAGAAACTAGATTACTATGTGACGTGACAAGACCGTCAGCAACCCATAATTCCTATCGCTCTATTGTATTTTGAAGCAAGTAACGCGGACCAGACGACGGCGTTCAAGTCGCGTGATGTTGAGAAGTTCAAATCCCTCTTGACGTCATAGCGGATATTGAAAATAAAGAATTAAAACACAACAAATATCAAGTTATGTTGGTATTGACAGTTGGTGGTTGGTGTTTTCTTTGACCACATAGTTATTGGTTAGCGAGTCGTAGACTTGGATTTTACTGTTATTTGGTTTAATATTTTTACCAGATTATTTTTCAATGCAGCAAAAATTAGGGTGAATTCTTCAGTTGTAAAGCCATCATAACTGCAATTTTGGTAAACAGTCATTGTTTAAACCTTGAATGAAGACAAACATATTGCCCAAGTTTGAATTGTGTATATCATTTTGGGTTTTTTTTTTATCCTGACTTTACTCATTAACAATAAATTGTTAATTCTATTATTATAAAGCTGCATACACAACTGGATCAAAAAAAGGAGGGTGAAGGTTTGGCAGAAAACGTCATTTATTCTCTACAAGCATATACAGTACGTCATATACTAATTTTATTCAAGTAACGATCTCTACGTCCAGTTATGGTGCTGTAAGTACTTTGGGGGCGGACCACTGCCCTTACATAGATTTAAACTGTAGACTATGTCATGAAGTGTCTTGTAGTATTGTAGTGTCTCTGCCCTAGTTTCTCAAATAAGCAGCCAGCAAACACTCAACCAAATCTGCAACATGCAAAATTGTTCATGCTACAAACAATTACGCAGCAGCTTAAAAATTAAGATTCAATACCAAACAAACAATTTAGTATTTAGTTGGACATCTTGTAATATAACAGCAGATTGTTCTGAAGACAATAAGGCAATGAGAATTATACAAAACGTTTCATTTATGAAGAGATTCATCATAGTTAAGTAGTCTATAACAATCCAAAAACAAAACCTTGAGATCCTGATTTAACGAATTTCAGAAACAACGGACCACAAATTAGCAAAATCCAAAACAAGTGACAAGGGTTTGACAAAGGATAGTTAAACTGATGTTGTTTTGTTTATAACATGTTGTTTATAACATTTTTTGAACTCAATTTGCCTTCGTGTTAATTATAATACCATGTCTTCTGTTAATATAATTTCAAAATTAATTCTGGCATTTTGGACGACCAATCTAGAAGTATAAACTTTGGGTTCCGTTATGTGGTTTTCACGTTCCACTCCAATTCATTCTGAACTGTCAACATTCATTTGTTTTTTTACATCCAATCCTGTCAACTCATCGTCATGTCATATTCTTGCTCTATCATCTTTCAAATAACATCTTTGATGTTTTGTTTTTCGCAGCATGTTGTGTCCAACTATTCATTAGCATATAAAACAGATCCATTTTTATAATCATGCAGCGTGACAGCAACATTCAGGGTTTGAGTTTCGAAATCACTGGAAAATATACAGTACTCGTAATCAAATGTCAACACAACGTGGTCCTCAAAACAAAAAAATATCACCACTCTATTTTGTTTTAATAATTTATTAAAAATGAATGGGTATTATTTTTTTATTTATTTATTTAAACATTAAAACTAATTTGTATTAATTGTATCAAAATTGAATGATGCAGCTTTGTTTCATTTAATAAGACTATGATTAATTATATCGAATTAATACAGGTTGGACCTCACTAATCTGGCATCAGTTTCGATGGTTCGACTTTACAGTAAAATTTAGTGAATACTTTGGTTCATAATTTTTCAATTTACGATGATTACATTTGGTTCATAATTGTTCAATTTACAGTAAAAGTAACAGTGAACACTTTAGTTTATAATTGTTTGTTTTTTTAATTTACAGTTTATTAAAAAAGTATAAAATCCGCTAATCCGGTCATTTGTATTCCCAAGTTTTCCGGATTAGTGAGGTCCGACCTGTAATTTTGGAATAGTGACAAAATTGTCAATATGTCAAATAATGAAATACGGGTTCAATGATCCTATTCAGTGCCAGTTCATGTTATGTGACGTAATTATGGTTTACATTTGACGTTGTGAAAACTTTAAACACCAAAGCAAAAATATTGACATAAAAATAATTTTAAAAACAAAAAATAAAATTTGTTACTAAAAATTTAATAATTTATTACACTAGTATAACATAATCCTAAAATAATCTAAGTTAACATATTTTATGATAAGCTTTTTCTTATTAAAAAAAAAAATATTAACAAAAATTCATATAAAATTGTATCCATGACCTGACCTCAAAGAGCACTATATAGCATAATTTTTATAACATCGTAATTTTACGTTTAATAGAAAATACTTTTCTCCCCTTGTATCACTGATCCGTCTTTTTTAACGTTAAATTACTGCTGCAGTTAAAATAGCGTTGTCGCAGATGTCTATTCGGTTGTTCGCAGATGTCGATGTCCATCATCTATCCAGGTAAATCAACAAGTGAGAGAATTTCCATTCAGTTTAAATTAAATTACCTTTTACAGCCTGATGTTTTGGTTCCTGTAATCACAATAGGATGTTTTATGATCCACTGGATATTTAATTAGTCTTGATTAGCAAACGCATCATGCAGCTACTCTCGCAGCATCAACGAATATAAAATCAATCGAAACGAAAGCAGCACAGCATCCCTGGGATGATGATAATGATAATGCTAACGTGTACGGATGTATTAAGAAAAAAAAATAAACAAAATACGTCACTTTCTAAAAATAGTTACTGTTATTGACGTCATAAATTGTAACCACCTAAGGGTGTGTTCTCTTTGTACGCTTTTAGCGCTTAAACCAGCCAAAGACAGTTGATAACTCTTTGTAACTTACAAAGGTCCTATACACGTTATCGACTATCTTTGGACGCTTAAAACGCTTTTGGCTTGAAAGCGTCCAAAGTGAATGCGCCCCTAGTAACAAAACAGTTTAACTAATTTTAAAGCTACTTCATTTTGGGTCTGAATTCGGTATTATTGTTAAACTTTATGTAATTAGTTAGCAGACGTGTATTATTTTGTAATTGGTTCACTTAAATAATTCGACTCTACTATAAATTAAAAATACATAATTAACATTATTATAATAATCTATTTATATTTTTATATTATTTTTTTAAAAAAAAATTTTAAATGGTCGATTGTTATAAATAATTCAAATATAAATCAAATTATAAATAAACTATTAAAATCATGTGTTGCTAAAATAGAAATTTTTGTAATTAAGTCTGTTGTTATTCAAACACTGGTTATTTGTCTGCTGTTATTCAGAAATGTAGGCCTATATACCAGTAGTTCATGCATTGTATACAATGCCTTGCTTTTTTGGCAAGGTATGAAATTAACATTTGAATAGTTACATTATTGAAGAGTTTAGGTAGGCAAGTTTAAATTTAGGCTTAATGGGGTTTTTTATAGACAATGTTAACTAACCTAAATTAACCATAACAATTTCATTATAAAATTGTTATGATTAGTTTAGGTTGGCTAACAACATTTTCTCTAAAAAACCCATGAATATGAAATATCTAATATATAATTTCTATATAAGATGATATTTCATACTTGGCCTAAAGAGACAAGGAATTGTATAAATGCCTGAATTCCTTACATTGCCGGTAAAATATATATCACAATATACAGAGTGAGGCAAAGTCTGGTAACAGGTAAATATCACGAGAACCATTGGTAGAATGGAAATTCTGATTAACTATTGTATACCTGTACAATATAAAAGTAGCTTGCCACATGGAGAAAGTTTCCGAAAACCGACTTCAAATCATTTATTCCAGAATTATAGCAATGTGTATGTACGCAGCATGCACTGCGTATTAGGGTATTTCTTATTTTTAAGTTTAGAATATGGACGGGTAAATTTTGAGCATCAAAAGGGCATCAAGAGAAAATGAAGGAGGATGGATTGTATAAAATGTTTGTGCAGTGTTTACGAAGAAATGTAGTATTTTACTATTTTTCATAAAACTACCCCCATAGTGATAACCACAAAAAATTTTTTCTCGTGAACCCAGCTTGAAATAAGCTGTGTCAATGTATCATATATGGCTAAAATTCTATGCTGTAAAATTTTCGCATCAGCTGGTGTAATGCTGAAGTCTTCAAAAGTTATAGCAGTGCGCTGGCTCGGCAGAAAAGCACTACAAAGCTGTAGCTATTCGCTGTGTTACACAGGAAAGCTAAGTGGTTGATTTAGATTTAGAAGTTGGATCAACTTCATAGTGAATTGGTGATTAAATCAGGTGATGCAATTAAGTTTACTCTAAATTCCTCACTAACGTTTAATAAAAAACATTTAGAACATCTGGTTGGTGTCACCAAATCCTTTTGGTGACACCAACGGTCTGTTGGTGGTTGGACGGTGTGTTACAAGTAGAGTTTGGGATTCGCGGTCTATCCGAAACCGAGAACCGCGGTTCTTCAATGAAGAACTGGAACCGCAGAACCGTCGTTGAGAACCGCGGTTCTCTAAGTTATAGTTATTATAGCTTATTAATTTTAAATTATATTGTCAGTGCACTTTCAGTATAAATTATCTTTACATTAAATTGAACTTACTTTACATGTTTTAATTTGTTTTTTATTTATCTCGAACCACTTTGGATCGCGTTAAGATCAAGTTATTTACAACACAATTGAGATACAAACTCCTAACAAATCTACCTCTCGTCCCTTCACCATATTATTTATCATCATTTACCAGCCAAGAAATGCATGCGATCGATCGCCATGTACAGTGCAAATTAAGCAATATATTACCAATGAATGACAACGTGACCATTGAAGTTAAATAAAAATTTTAACCGATATATTATTGGTGGGAATAATATACAGTAGGCCTACCAGTAATATACTGCATCATCGTATCATGGTCATAAATGTTTCCACTTTGATAAATACAATATGGAATTCTCAGTACCGGCAACTTACTAAGAACACAATAAATATGCCGGGTGGGCCAAAAACAAAACTGTCACAAATTTTCAAATAACGATTGAACCGCTTATGCTAGACGAAATCTAAAACTATCACACGAAAGAACAATTCAATATCTTTTTAATGATATAAAATTCCATGCTATTGCTTTCATAGTTTGGTCGCAATGGCCGCGCGAAAAAATGTATCCTAAATAAAAGTTAAGTACTTGTGCAGTCTTTTTGTCTGAATTGAGCTTTCACGATGTATGATAGTAACAATACGTTTTTCCAGATTCGGTCTGTAAATCTGTATCAGAAAAGCCGGATGATACTCGTATAAAAAATTTAACCCTCGCACCTTCCGTTTAACACTAAATTTAACTTATGCATTGAACTCCCCTGGTACTTGTAAAGATCATTTTACAACTTTTTTGAGAGTATATTTTTTTCGCGCATATTAAATTTTTCTTTCATGTAATAAGTTTAGTTTTTGCCTAACTTAAGCGGTTCATAAGAAATTGCTCTTTGAACATAGGTGATCGTTTGTTCGGTTTACCCTGTATCTAAATAAAATTAGCATGATCCCCTACCATTTCATACAGAGTCAAGTACATTAGAGCGTTGTTTATCCGAACTCATTGGGGGCAATAAGTGTTCATAAAAAAGATTTGTTCGCATAATCTGACATTAATAGTCCATGTGCTTATTCGGTATGAAAATAAAAAAAAATTCTATGTTTACGTCTACAGTATATTGTACGTTTATATTTTACATGTTACATATGTAGGCTTATTACAAAACGTTTCAAAAAGCATGAAGTTTTCTTGGCCTTTCAGTTATTGTCCTTCATGGATCCCTTCCCTTCCGCTTTAGCATTTAACCGTAAAAGAGTAAAGTAAATATACCAAAACACTACCCACTAAAATGTAGAGTTCATTCTTTTTTTTTCAAAATCTAGAAAATTTAAAGCAAAACACAGTAGAGATCCAAAGAACCTCGGATACCCGCGGTTCTCACAAATGGGAACCGAAAAACCGCGGTTCTCAAAAAGTTCGGTTCCCCCAAACTCTAGTTATGAATACGTTTTATAAGTAGATACAGTACCTGCATATAAAGTTTTATTCGTAGGTACAGTACCTACTTAAGCACATCCTATTTTTTTTTAAATTAAAAAAAAAAACACCATGTGTTGTTTGAAAATTAAATGTCTACCACCTGACACAACAACACAGAGATAGAGGCAGCGCGAATTTGATGTTAATTCAAAAATAACATTCATTCATTCATTGTTGCCTTTACTGTTTTAACTTTTAAATTACTTATCACTAATAAAAGCATTTAGTTTTTTTCGGTTTCTCAGCCCCCCCTTCTCCCAACCAATGACATTCTTTAGTTGCCAAATATTTTATACTCCCCTTTCCTTCAGGGTACAATCTGCCACCCTACAGACTCTCAGCTTTGTAGGCCTTACGGTTTCTCCGCAAAAGTAAACTATACACACCCACTAACAGTAAATTATCACTTATATAACTATCGCACATTCCCTGATAAAAATTTCGAGTCATCAATAATTTCGGTGCACTCTTTTAAAGTGTCATCTAATTGCCTATCAAGTTTCAGCTTCCTATGCTTTTTAGTTTTCGCGTAATCGTTTGACAGAGCAGAGGATTACACATTACTTTTATATGATAGTACTGTAGATGACGAATCTAAGTCGTTATAGTACCAGCCAACACCACCACCAGTAAATCGTAAAAAATTAATAATCTGTAAAAGTAAAAAATCCGTAAAACATCAATAATACATTTTATTTATTTATTTATTTATTTACAACTAAATTCACTCCAAATGGAGTCATTGGACATTACAAAACTTAGTACATAGAAAACTGAGGAGGGTTCATGACAAAACAAAACAGAACAAAAGAAAGTAGTAATAAAATCAATTCACCATTGCCCAAGCTGGGTGATGGTAGTGTCATTTAAATACTAATATTTAAAATAACAAGAGATTTGTTTGTTAAAATGTTTGCAGTTTGCTTTGCAGTTTGCTCTTGAGCAGTGGAATATACTTGACCTTATTTTAAATAGAAGATTGTTCCAATCATGAGCAGCAGAGTATGGATATTTTGTTTTTAAAAATTGATCGACTCTTGTATTAATTTCAAACTTAAATCTTCTGGTAAGACGGACATTTTTATCCGCTTTCCAGTATTGTTTAAAAAAATGTGCTGGATTTGCTGGGTTTCG
>JAQIWH010005348.1:0-14824 GCA_034695005.1 Cryptops parisi | reverse complement strand
TAAAATTTTTTTAGTTATACTATGATTTCTAATCGAAAAACGTTCTAATTACCCACTTTTTATGAACCTTGTAAAATATAAATATACTTACAAAACTTGGAATCAAGTTGTTCGACTAATTCTCAGCTGATACCTATCGGAAAAACGAATCGAATTATGGCGAAAAAAAGAATTTGATGACGACTGAATATTTTTATTGTCACTAACAGAAAGTTTGGAACATCTGTTGAAAATGTGCAACTTCCGATGGAACTGCCTTTTTTTGTGTGATTCATTTGAATTGTCGTAACAACGGTAATAGGTACTATGGAATATACTCATGTTGACCTTCTCAGTCGAGTCTGCATAAAGCAAATAATTTTTCCATGTAATGAGCTTTTTCTGCTTGACAATGAATTTCAGATGACGAAACTAGATAATACAATAGACGCAGATGTGATTGAATTTCAAAAATATGTATATCGTTAGAAACAGATTATTGATTTTTGTTTTCGTGTTTATATGCATTATGAAATGGAAAAATTATGGGAGACTACAACCCCTTGTTTACATTTTGTTTTTATTGAATAGCTTTTATTTTAATTTAATATTGTTTACAAAATTTGTTTGTTTTTTTTGAAAATATTTTCGAGGTATAAAAAATTTGCAGAAATAAATATGCGATAAATTAGTATTATTAAATATTTGTGCCCTTTTTAGCAAATTCTTAACTTACGTGAACACGCTTTAAAGATTTATTTTTTGTTAAACGAGAATTAAGTGTCATTCATGTGACCATACCATTACCTTTCAAATACATCAATACGTGCTTGTTATGTATTTATTCATATGTTATTGTCAAAAGAAAACGAGTAAATAATAATAGGTTTATGAAAAATCAGCCTATGTTCATAACAATTTGTTGTTTCTATATAAAAAATGTTTCTCTAGTTTTCCAAACTGTTTTGTTGTTTTTTTCGTAAAGTGCAATCACACCGCTCATTCACTTAACCATGATTTTAATTTTGAACCTATTAAAAACTTGTCATTTATTCATATTTAAATATAAAAATTAATGAATAATAAACCACAAATAATAATAAAAACCACTTTTATATATACATATACTATGTACTTATAAAAACATTCCGTGTGGGTTCAGTTTAGGGTCTGACACCGCGGGGGCAGGTTTTCTCGGGGCACTCCCGTTTCCTTCTGCTTCATAAAACCCTGTTCCATGTTTATCATCCTCATCACATCGTCATTTCTGTATTTCTGATTTAAATAAAGTGTGAGGGCCAAATGACATAGCTGTAAAGCCAGTCGGTGCCCTCGTTAAACCCCAAGTACCTACCTACCTATAAAAACATTAAACTATATTGTTCGTATAAAAACAAATAATAGCATTACAATATCACCAACATCTTTTATGATCATCAAATGGTCATACACAGAGTATTTATCTTGTACTTTATATGTACCGTTCGTTGAAGTAAATAAAAAAAACTAATTTTCTCGTTTAACGCAGTTCAAGGACTACATTTTCGAGAATGAAGTAAACATCGGAGTGTAATTGGATACTACTGTATGTAAATACAGTATACAAAAGTTCCGTAAATTAACTAAAATTGCTATTAGCCACTCATTCACATTAACTTCAATTCTAAACTCATTAAAACTTGTCATTTTTCATTATGAAAAATATTCATATTTTATTATAAGAAAAAGAATAAATAATACAAATGAAAAAGTATTATCTCATTAATACTTATTACATATTATATTCACCAAATTATTTTGCAAAAATGTGGTTTTTTTTTTTTCACTTTTGTAAAAACTTTCACTTTTGTCAAATACTTTCATTGTAGAAGTCATTTTCATTAATTAGCGTGGTTTTAAAACCGTGTTTTCGCATCAAACGAGAACTAATTACATCAGTAATCCCCATAACTTTTATTTCTAAACACATTAAAATTTGTCATTTATTTTTATTTTATTACCAAAAAAAAATAAAGTTAAGAAAATCTTTAACACCCTATACTCGGTCAATTGTATTCTAAGTGGAGGTTTGTTTTTTATACTCTTTATTTATTTGCTTCACTTGTGAGTTTGTGTGAGTGAGCTGGGAATTGAACGTATTCTTCCATTTGCAGTCGTTCATGAGAATATACTGTATAGTTTAATGATGTACCAAAAAAAACGCATAAAACGAGAACTGCATAAGCCCTTCGCCTAAATCAAAATCGCATAAAAGTCCAATGTAAAAATAATGCAAAAGTAAATCAAACAATGCAGAAATTCAAAACGGAATTACTCAAAACTTTATAATAAATTAAATATTCAACGATCGCATAAAATTCAATTCTCATTAATCAAAATTTGCATTAATTGTGCAGAAATGAAAAATGGAATTAATCAAAACACACATAAATTGAACACAAATTACTCAAAGATTGCATAAATTTTAACTCGCATAAATCAATATTGACATAAATCGAAACATGCTGAAATGAAAAATGAACTTTTTTTTTGCATTATATACTGTATGTCAATGTACATACAGTCATATTACAGCTATATTGTACATGCAGTACAATATAGCTGTATTGTGCTGCTGTATATGACCGTATATGCCAATATATAAAGAGTATATTTAAAAAGCGTTTTTAATGTAGTGTCCTTTGTAGAAGTTCAATAAAAGTCTTAATTCCTCTCTTAACGCGGTTTAAGGACCGCGTTTTCGCGTTAAACGAGAACCTAATTACACCACTCATTCACTTAACCATAACTTTTACTTCTAAACACATTAAAACTTGTCGTTTATTCCTATTTTATTACCACAAAAAAAATAAGTTAAAAATAATTAAGAAAAATATAACCATCACCCTATATCCATCAAATTGTCTTCTTAAAGAACTTTCTTTTTCTTTTTCAAATGTAATTTATTTTTTTGTTTTGTTTATTTCTTGTTCCGTCTTGTGCTTCCTTCTCTAGTGTCAAAATTTAATGACGGGCTGATTTCTCTTCCTCGTGCCCTAGTTCAGGAGCGAAATCCATAATTTCATAATACTTTTCACTACTAGTAGTTTAGCATTCAACTGTTTCTTGACATTTCTCCATAGGCAGTAGAGTAGTTATTCCCTTGTTGTTTCCTGAAATTTGTACAGGAAGCCTGCAGGCCACTTTTACGAAACGTTGGATTACGAATTAGATTTATTCCCCTCTGTAAAAGACTCTGATGGACTTAACTAGACCGATTTTGTTTTTGTTTTTTTAATGTCCACAAACAATTCCAACAATTTCCTTATTTGTGGGAAACGTTTAAGGATATACATTTTAACCATTTAGGAAATTGCAATTATTAGTTTGCTGCTTTTTCTGATTGGATTTTTTAGTGGTTACAGAAAGTGGTGGTTTTTGTTTTGTTTGTAATTAGTCAGTGTAATTGCCGACATGATTGTTTTGTTTTTATTGTTGTTTAGTGTTAATATGTTTTACATTTTTGAAAATGGTTGTATTAAATAATGTAGTGTAATGGACTTTAGCGTTAATTGTTTCATTTATTTTTTTTGGGCTACTTTTTTGAGGAGAACAATTTGTTTTGTTTGTTGAGTAATAGGATTTATGTTTTGCTTAATAAAAAATGTTTTACTAAAATACAAATTTTAAAAATAAAGTTTAAACAAACTCTTTATATACGGTCATATACAGATATACTGTATGTGCATTCATAATGCAAAAAATCCATTTTTGATTTCTGCATGTTTCGATTTATGCGAATTAAAATTTCTGCAATCTTTGCGTAATTCGATATTCAATTTATGCGTGTTTTTGAGTAATTCTATTTTGCACGTTTCGATTTATGCGAATTTAAATTTATGCGATCGTTGAGTAACTCGATATTTGGTTTATGCAAGTTTTTAGTAACTCGATTTTTGATTTCTGCAATTTTCGATTTATTTATTTATATATCTTATTTTTGGATCTTTTCGGTTTTTGACCCTTCGTTCTATAGAGGCTTTTTTAAAAACATATCAAATGTATGATTTGGTTTTTCTTTCTAATCTAACCTGCAAAATAAACCTATAACCAAGTACAAGCAAGTAACCACAACAGAGGAACGCGTCATGTTTTAACTATAACGAAACCTCCATATAAGTGAAGGGTTCAAAACCGAAAACGTTTCATAAAAAAAGTTGTTTTTTTACATTGGACTTAAGCAGTTTTCAATTTCATTTGTTGCGAAGAACTTATGTGGTTCTCGTTTTATGCGTTTTTTTGGTACATTGATTATATTCTCATAAACGACTGTAGATGACAGTACTGTAGGCCTACATGTTCAATTCCCAGCTCTCACAAACTCACTCACAAGTGAAGCTAATATATGAAAAGTAGAGATTAGAATTAGAAATAGAAATACATTATACATAAGTTTGTGTTTTTATGAATAATAACATTATTTATAAAAAGGTCTTTTTCTGCTAACCGTGAAACTGCTTGTGGTGCTATTTGTTGAGCATGGGGTTGTTGTGGTTGTTAACTAATCTAAACCAGTGTCTAAAATATCAGGTTAAATAATATAACAATTATTATCGTAATATAATAATTTATCAGTAATCATAAAATTAATACGTTTTTGTTTATCTTATCTAACCTTAATTGGTATTTATACCCATACGTCTCTCAGTTAACAGAAAAGCACCATATATATATTAATACAAATTATCAACAATAATTATGCAAAGTTAGGCCTAAGTTAAGATTCGTTACTCATAATTTAATATATAAATAAGTTTGCATATAAAATCGAATTACATTTTTTTATTGTACAGCATTTACAAACTTAAAATGTACAAATCGTAAATTGTTTATAAAATTCAAATTTTTAAGATGATTCTTATACACACTTCCACATACATTACCATTTAAAAAAATGAATATCTTCCTCGTTTTCTTACGAAAAAAAACAACTAATTCTAACGTACTTCCTTACTACATCTAAAAAAAATTACGGAAGTTATGTGACAATTTTGTTTTTTATTATTATAAAATTTTACTTTTTTTTTTTTTACAAGTTCATTGCACGCTTTTAAAAAATCGTAACGTAGAATCCATTAAAAATTTCCTTATATTACGGAAAATTCAAAATTTTTGTTTCCAGTATTCTAAGAACTGATTTACGACTGTGCTGTCATCTAAAACACATTTCAGGTGAGTCTATTGTTTTGTTTTTTTAATATAAAAAAAAATATCGTTATAAATTGTTTTTGATTGTTTTTAATAGAACACAAAAAAACAAAACTAATTTATATTTTTTTTCATTTTAATAGAGATCCATTTGTCTTTTTTTTGTTTCTATTTGTAACACCTAGTTTAAATTTCACTTCATATTATTATTCTTTTGTGTGAAATCCATTATGAAATATGGAACTGTGATTAGCAGCTAGGTTATATAAATATTAAAAAAAAATTGAGTACATATTTAGAGTATAAAAATATAGAAACGTGCTACATTTTGATTTTAATGAGTATCTTTTGTTTTATTTCGTTGTTGGGTGTTGTAATTTTTGTAGCTTGGTTTATATATTTTTCAAATTGTTTTTAATCAAATGATACATTTGAAAGTATTGGATACATCTCATTTTTTGTACCTCACAGTGTATGCGAAATAATTCGTTAACTATATATATACATTTAGCAAACAGGTGGTTAAAAGAAATTGTATTTGTTAGGTAATTACATACTCTAAAACAAATTATAACTACCATTATGATACACTTCGCATAAACCAAGGTAACATCCTTATTCGTTTAAAATTGAATATCAGCCAAATTACACAGAAAATTACATTGCTATTGGATGCATGCACATAATTGCTTTATAATGTGCATGTCACCGACAATGTGTCCAGGCATCGTATACAGTGTCTAGGCATCGTATGGAATGGACAATTTTGCCAAAGTATGAAACATATGAAACTCAAATTTAGGTCTAAATTTAAGCTTAATGTTTCCTTTTTTAGAGAAAATGTTGTTAACTAACCTAAATAGTGACATACAAAATGTTATTTCATATTTTGCGCTCTATACAATACTTAGATTCTATACATTGTTGATAACATATTCTACCATACTACTTCATATCTTCAACACTTAGGCTACAAGTTTGTTTTTTTTTTGTATTTTAATTCTAATATACTTATATTTTAATAGTAATATTATACTTAATTATAAAATTTGAATTTTGTACCAATTTTCAAAAAATTTTTACTTAATGTTAACATTTTGATAGTGGTAACTTTTTTGCTTTTAAGTTATTCCGTTTAAAAAAATATACATTCTTACAGAAAATTTTTTTTGGTTAATTAATTTTTGTCCACTTGAAAAAATATATTCAAACAGCAAAAAACAAAGTTTTTTTGAAACTCATTTATCATACTCATTATAATTTTTAATGCATTCTTGGGCTGATACGTTTTTTTGCTCATTGAAGTTTAATCCCCCCTCACAAAAAAGACTAATACATTTCTACGAAAGACTTTTATAATTAAAAATTTATGTACGGTACTTCCAAAACACTTTTACTATTAAATAATAAAATTTAAAAAAAATGGATTAAAATCCGGTAGCTGAATCAATAAGAAAGTTCCAGTTGACGAATCAGAATTAATCCAATTTTTTTATGTAACAGGATTTGGTTGTAACTCGTGTGGATCTTTGCCCTACTGACCAACAAAAATGCTGGACGAAGAAAGTGAAACCACCCATTTTCAATTTTTTTTTTCGGCGTGAGAAATGGATGTCGTTATAACGGGGCCACTTTGCTGTGACGACAATGCACCACACACTTTCGCATATAAACCGTGAAGAAGAGGAAGTTAGCACCACAATTTGCCAACCAACATCTCAGCTGCCAACCAAAATCAAAGGTAAGAAACTGCCTACTAGAAACCTGTGTTTTCTTTGTCTGTTTGTTTGTTTGTTTGTTTTTTGCAAACTTTCTATTACTGTAGTAGTCAGAGTGTCAATACAGCACTTTGAAGATCGGTATTCTCGAGGCTGTGTATAAACTTTAGTTGAAAAGTCAGTGTGTACAAGTGACTTTTATTAAGTTGTTTAGATTGGAAAATCACAGTCTTGATATTGGTAATGTTATTTTAGAATTTTAATTATAAAGATACCACAAGGCTTAGAAATACTCAAAGACAATACATATTTGATTTTAGGTTTGACTTTAGTTAGATTGACAATTCCATATTAAGACATTTATATTGCTACTGAATTCAATATTATTTTAATTGGATTGGGAAATATAAGTTTGATATTTTGGATTTTTTCAAAACTGCTCTTGAAATTGACGATGGTTGTTTTGTTATGTGATGATTTTAATTTTAGTTTAAATAATGAGATAAGACTTTAGAAAATTTTTAACTTGTTTAAGTTAGTATAGAATATAGATTATTTCCCAACAGACCCCAAATACCAAATACTTTCAAGTAGATTAGATAGTAATCTACTACGCTCGTGAATTGACGATTTCTCGTTACTGGTAATAAGACATTGATATAGTGAACTTGCATTTTCAATTTATTTTATAGTGTTTAAGTTTACTTCATTTGAAATGGAAATTTAAGTTTGTTATATTCTTGATTTACCAATAATTTTTGAAAATTTAGTTATACTGATACTACAACATGTCACCATAAGACCCAAGAAAAGATTAGTGGAAATCAGTTAGACTGACATTTTTATTTCACTTTAAAATTTACTGAATTTTTTGTAATCAAAATTTTTCACAAATTTTATTCGAAATTTTTTATCATCTTGTTCTTTTTGAGTATTCGTTAATTCGCTGCTTTTCAGTTAATCGGTTTTGGGCCACTCATGGTCAATTCTGTTCCTACTGGGTTAGATTAGAAAAAAACAACACTTAATGATTTATCATTAACAATAAGTTTAATTCGTTTTGTTTTGTTTTCTTAACAAAACAACTTTTTCCCAACCTTTGCATTATGACTATTAATAGCACGTTAAATGCTATGAACAGCGTCAACTATAAGCGCCATTAGTGGCCTTACCCGGGTAACTGGAAAATACGTTGATTTTTGTTTATTATTATTTTATTCCGTTTTTTTAATCAATTTAATTTTATTGTTATTTTTCAAAGTTCATTTCGTAAACTTGGTAGTTTCGAGCTTCCCAAACAACGTTGACTTGTATCGCCATGTATCTATATTTCTTTACGGTACATAATATGTAAACAATCTAAAGCTTTGAGGTTAGGCTAAAACAGAATTTCCAAAAACCACATTGATCTTTATGTAATTATACGCTTTTCTTATTACACATTTTAAAACATTTCCTTTTACATGGCAATAGGATATTTTGGAAATTATCTCATTAGACCATCACCTTGTGTCATACTTTATTTAGATGCTTGATGACAATCATATTCTCAAATAGTGCTAACGACGTTTTCATCCTAAATAATCAAACGACCTCATTGTTATGTCTCGTTGTATTCACATGAATTATTTAAAATCCTACATTTTATTTTCAGCACTCTTTGAATCATGAAACACACTTTTGTTTGGATGTTGGGATGCTGCCTTTTGTTGGCGACATCTATGGCAGCCGAAGACGAAGATGATTCCACCAAAGATACTGGTGGAATGCTCAGTACAGGAATCTCTCCATATCTTCGACTCATTCGTAACTTGAGCAGACAGGTTCTAAAGCAGACCAGAGGTGTCATCAATAGTGTTGATGGCAATGTCGATGCTGTGAGAGACCAAGTGAGACAAGTGGCTTTGGACATTGGACAGAATGCACTCGGTGATGCTATTGATAGCATGAGGATCACCAGGAACCGGGTAAATTTATTGTGTTTTTCTACGATTCTAATGCATAATCAGTAATATCATAAAACTATTTTGCTAGCTAGAATCTAGTAGTTATTTCTTAGAAATTTTTTCAGTATTATCAAGTTTCAGTCTATGGTGATTGGAATTTAGCTGAGTCCCAACACCGTTGTCAATAGTGAAAACAATAACAGCTAATTGGGTGTGACTTTGAGGTTGAGAATTGACCAGATCTTAAGCAAACACGCGCATTCCTACCAGACAGAAACTTACAAATACAGCTTCCAGATTTTGAACTGCTGTTTATTTACTAGTTTGTTGAATTTTTTTTCAGGCTCGACGAATTTTGAACGTCGTGAAAAATTCGCAGAAATCTGTGCAATCGATACTCGAAAACGACAATGTCAACGTGGCTGTGAAAATTCCATTGCATGCTGTTAGTTTTGCACTTACAAATATGGAATCGGTCGCTTCGGTTTTGAATAATGTTGTCAACGCAGGTTCCGATACTGACCCTGACGCATTAGTTTAAAACAATGATCATGACAATTTTTTTTTGGTTCTGAATGGAAAATAACATTAATGATGTTATACTTACAATACAGGAGTTGATATACATGAATATCAACACTAGTCTATTAGATCTTGTGGGATGAAATTCCAGGATTTTGATTGAAAACATAAAATGTTTGGATTTTCAGTTTTATTTTACGGTTTTGAAACAAAATAGGAAAAAAATTAGTTTATTTGTTTTCGTAGTATTTTTTTTGATAGTTGAGTTACTATGCGGTTTAAAAAATTGACGAAAAATAACTATTATGATTGAAATGATTGAATTTGTTGGGTTTTTCACAGGATATGGTAAACATCAAGCAATATTTTACAAGTTTATTGTTTGTTTTTGGTAGCTACTCTCTTTGGGTTACATTTGTTTTAGTAATTTATTACCAGTTTTTTTTTGTGTACATATACATTTTCTACAACAACATTGAATTCGCATGGTGATAGACTACAAATAGAAAAGGTAATTTCACATAATGTATTAGCACAAGCTAACTATTTGCTTAGTGCAATACACCCTATCGGGAGAAACATATAGTTAGAAAACTAAAACTTGTTCATTCTTCAATTTCAACTTAGAGCTAGACTTATTACGAGCAAAAATTGTTTTCAGAAGCTGCCAGTAGGGCTGATAAGTATCGTTCTAAAAAAAGATCACCAATCGTATGGTTTGAATTTAGTCTGTGCCTTGCGTTTCATTCGTTCAAACGCATCTGATTGGTGCTGATTTCAAACATATAACGTAGAGGTACCTGGTGTGGAATTTCGCAACTGTTTATACCACTTTCTGTTGTTTCTGCAAGTTGCAGATTTTTTTTTCTGTAGGCCTATATAATAGCTTATATTAATGGCACCAAAGATCGTATTTTCCCTATGGGTTGATTTTGTTATACTCAATGTTTATAGCCATACATCATTTTCATAAATTTTGCCACGCCATATCTTTTTTTCTAATAATATTACATTGTAATATTAAACATTTTGTGACTCCTTTTATGGAACTAAAAAGGTTTGTAATGACTAAAAAACAACAACAATGCAGTTCCTTCCATTAAAAAAAAACACAAACAAAAATAAAGAAAGTGTCATTATTTTGTGTTCACATATATTAGTACAATACATATATTTATTAGTTAGTACT
The DNA here is from genome assembly GCA_034695005.1 of Cryptops parisi. NCBI lineage: Eukaryota > Metazoa > Arthropoda > Chilopoda > Scolopendromorpha > Cryptopidae > Cryptops > Cryptops parisi. The sequence continues at coordinate 4,283 of JAQIWH010005348.1, read as the reverse complement.
GTATATTAGTTTATAGTTTTAACTATAGTAACATTATCAACAGTATAATGTAAGCTACTTTTATTATTTAGCTGAGACATCGTTCAGAGTGTAGTGTTGTTCCAGACTATTTTGCAATTGAACAAGTTGAGTTTCCAACTTCTCTAGAATTTTGAGTGCCTGGTATCTGGCTATTCGAAAGATAGTCACTACCGATCGAACTTTAAAACGTAGAACGAGATTCCGCAATTCGGTGATTTTCTGAATGGTTTCAGGAAGATAGATTCCGGCGATATTTTCAGCTTCGCCCAGACCTTCTTGTCGCAATTGCTCCACGATGTTGTCTAGTTCTTTGACTACCATTGAGATTGGTAGGAAAGCCACGATGACGTTGAATTCGGTGTTGTTCAATTCTTGAATAGCATCAAATATGAACTGATGTATTTGTAACTTCACTTGATCAGCAGTGAAATTGCTGAGATCCTCAATGATATTTTCAGGTGAGTCAGTTGATGCACTAACCATGTTGTATGTGCACAACCCGAAGAGCAAAGTCAACAGCAACATAGTACAGTTTGTTTTTGGTAATAGATCTAGATAAGGAAAGATTCATAAAATATTCATGATGATTGATGACTGATGTTTCTGTCAGGCTCAAAACCCGAATTCGCTCATTGAGCGAAAAAAGAAACGTTGTTTTTGCTAACGGCTACAACGCGAAGAGACGTGCATCACATTAGTGAATGCATCAGTTTTTGTTAATTTATGTCAAATTAGTTTACGTTTGGTTAGTTTAGATTAATTTATGTTGAATTAAGTTAGTTTAAGTTAGGGTTAGAATCGCATATTAGCGAACATTTTGCGGGAAACCCAAATACTGTATATGCGTTTGTTACTGAAGCAACTGAAAAACAAATTCGATAATATGCGCATCTGACCCAATCATCACTAACCTAAATTAATCTATAAGCAAAGCTTACTTAACCTAAAAACTTAATCAAAACTAACCTAAACCAACCTTACTGGTATCGCTTCGCGTTGTGGCCGTTATCAAAGAATACCATAACGCGTTCTGGCATTTTAACTTTGCCACAACGTGTTGTGATCGCGTTTGTTAACGGTCACAATGCGAAGCGCGAATTACGCGTTGTGGCCGTTTTGCAAATGTCACAATGTGTTGTGGTCGTCTTTTTTCTTTTATGCTCAATGAACGAATTCAAGTATTGCGCCTGACATAGCTGTCAAAAAAGATTCATTAAAAACGTGCCGAACACAGTAACAACAGCACGTTTAGACCAATTTAACCCAAAACATAGATGACTCAATCCAAACAGCGGTAGCTTGTTTTTAAGAGATCCATCGAAAAAGTGTTGAACCAGCAGCACCGACTTTGGAAAAATACTATGGGTGCCCATGTTACTGATTAAAAAATTGGTCAAATGTGCAAAAAAACAATGTATCGAACGTTTCGTTTGGGAAATAACCTAATACACTGTAATATTACCCAACCTGTTCAGTGGAATCACTAGAGGGTGTGAGAATACTGCCCACACCGGGTGACGACATCCGAGAGGATAATACCAAATGATTGTTTAGAATAAACATTCTAGACAATCTGGGTAGTGTAGCAGCAGAAATTTATTATTTTTCATAAATCCTGTAGTTAGTTATACCATGGAGCTATAAGTTAGGTTATATACCTAATTTATAACTACATGATTATATTAACTTTTATATAATCGTTAAAAAAAAGGTTTTACTCAACCAAGTTTAAATATACTGTATCAGTATACGTGCCTACAAGGCTAAAATTCTATGGTGTACAATTTTATTTACTTTACATTCACAATCATGTTGTAGCTGTAGAAATGCGCTGTGTTATGCTGGAACGCCTAACAAGCTGTAGCAACGCGCTGTTATGCGGGAAAGCCTGATTAAGTTGTGGCAATATCGCTGTTCGGAAGAAACATTACAGAACAGAGCTGTTTTAATTTTATACAGCGTTTACTTAAGAACCATTACACCATTTTCTATCTTTGTCAGAAAATTGACCATGTACTACTGTATTTGCTATTAATTGATAAAAATATACAAAAACAAACGAGCAAACAAACGAGGTGCGACAAGTTAATCCCTCGAATGACTGCATAGTAGGCCTATCGCCTGTGTAACAATGAGAGCATAACCACGTGCCTATGCGTGTTTGAATATGTTTTAACTAGTAGTGCATACTAAAACCGTAAACCAATAGGGCCATTAGTAAGTGAGCAGTTGCAAAAACACTACAAGTGTGTGTGAGAGTTTTGATTCTAAACTGAGTTTTTGATCAAACTGAAAAACCGTTTTCTTAACAGTATAGGCCTACTAATATATCTTCTTGAACATTTGCAATTTAATTAAGAAGTCCTATGATTAGGGTTGCCACCCGTCCTTTACTCAAAAAAGGACGGGTGTGACAACGTACTATTTGAACAATCTGTTCTTTGTTCTTTACCGAAGTGATAAAGGACACAAAATGTCTTTAATTTCAAAAGACAGATATTAATTTCCAAAAAAATATTGAAATTCCAGAAACATTACCGGTAGCAATTTTCTTAGAAGAAAGTAAGTTTCAATTTCAATGTATAAGCCCACTAACTTATTTTTGTGACAGGTCTGACCTACCATTTTAACATTATAAATAAATAACTATAAATGAATAAGTACTACAGGGTACTGTAGCAATCAAATTTACACTACATAAAATGACAAGAAAACTACATTGACATTAAATAAAATGTAATTTTTTTTGGATGTCTGTTTTTGTGACTTCGAAAGGTGGTACTCCTGCCTATCATAATTTTAAACACTGCAAAAATAATTGTAAACATTTTCATGACAGTTACTTTATATAATGGAATAATGAATGCCATTATAAATGTGAAATTCAATTACTTTTAAAAAATTTCATTATTCTCCATTACAAAACTCTAGTGAATGGCAAAAATCTTAAATCTCGAAGCAAAATTCAGATACACTACGCCTATATACACTACTGTATACCATTTACTGTTTGCCATTCAAAACAAACCACTTTAAACCTTCGTTATACAGCAGCATAGATTATGTACAGTATAAGTGAAATTCTACGGTACCTGCTACACTACTGATACTGAACTTTCCTTTTCTTGAACAAATTCGAAAATGAGTAGTTATTTTTATTTGCCTTTTTATACATGTATATATACAGTCTGTATAACTAACAGATTGATGATTGATGAATGTTGCTCTTTCATTCACAAAATAGGAACATACAGTTTACACCACCGATTACACGAGGAAAGAAAAACTGTGTCAAAAGGCAAATGTGCAAATTGATAGATGGTTATGGTTCTTTTTTTTATTACAGGCATATTTCGCATTAAACTTCAACAAAGTTTTTTTCATCAACTGTTATATACAAAAAATATTATGTATTCATGATTTATGGCATGAAATGATTTGTACTGAACATAATGGGTTCATCTTTAACATGTAACGATTCAGTTTTACTGTATCAAAATGCAGTATACTACAGCATGTTTCACTCGCTGTCGTCCACAGCGTTTCACTTATAATTTTTAAACTAATGGACGGAATTCAGTGAAATTTAACACGGAAATAGCTCGGTGTGTAAAAAGTATGATAATCTCATAGCAAGTGTTGAAAGTCGTTGTTATTAGCATCAAGATATGCCACAGCACACGCCTTTCATGCTGCGGAAGGTATATTCACTAACAGATTAGAAGTCACAGTCTCAATTTCTCGCCGAATGTTTTCTTGCAGTTCCATAAGAATCTGTGACTTGTTGTTATACATTTTTCCTTCCAGCCTGCCCCCATATGAAGAATTCTGGTGGGGTAGGTGAGATCAGAAAACAAGCAACCTTGGTGACTAATAATGTGGAGCCACGATAGAGCTTGTCTTGATGTTCATGGAGACTATTGTCAACACTTGCTTTTCATTGACTAAGTTATTTTCATGTTAAATTTTTCATGTCAGAGTTGAGTCCATTAGTTTAAAAGTTATAAGGAAAACGCGGGAGACGGCAGCAAGTGAAACACCTTGTATGTATGTCACCGCCAAAGTCCGAAGTGCGGCCAAAGTGGGAAATGACCAGCCATTTCGCACCTTGCCGAGGCTTTTGGCCAATGTCCGATGTAACGGAAATTACCAGTGTATATGCTACTTTGGCCGGCCACTTCCCAGAGTGCCGAGAAATCCCCGGCCAATATTTGATGTGCTGTCTGGTAGCGGTTTCATTGTGAGTATTGTATTACTAAACT
>JAQIWH010005347.1:0-14825 GCA_034695005.1 Cryptops parisi | reverse complement strand
AGCGGTTGATGAGTTATGATGAGGTGAATATGTGTATGAATTTGTCTTAGTCTCACGAGTGACACTGTCTATATTATTGACAAATATGCTGGACGTTATACACGATAGTTTGTGTGTAGTCAGGTTTATGTTTTGTTTTTTAAATTTGCAATCTTGTTTGTAATTTAATTTAATATTAGTTTTTTCTGGTTAATAATTTTGCTCCAGGATCATGCGGGCCCTCCTTTGAACTATGGGCCCAGGTACAATGTACCCTCTCTATCCCCCTCTCATTCCACCCATGCATTCCACCCATGGAAAGATTGGTGAAGATATGGCGAGACTGAAAAATGTGTTTAGAATACATTTGTTTGGAAAAATCTATTTGCTAGGATTCTCTTTCTATACCACACCATGGTGTTATGTTTATACAGTTGTATATCAAAATGTTCTGGGACTGAAGGACTCAAGTGTGTAAATAATTGCATTATGCAGAATAACAAAAGTCAAAAATACATTTTAATAAATAGTAAAAGTGTAAAATTTACACGAGTGCAAATTGCACACCATAGTAAAAGTATGCACAAACATTTTTTATTCCAATATACTGTAACCCTTACCGGTACTATAACTTATCCAACCTGTAGCTCAGTGGTCTCCAAACGTTTTTGAACGCGCACCCCTATATTAGTAGGACCAATGCCATGCCCCCTGCCACATATATATATATGTAACAATAGTTTATAAGTGACTAGCTAAAAACCCGTTAAATTGATGGGAAAGTTGTTGCAAAAAGTAAACCTAACTAAACTAAACTGAACAGAAATGGTTGGAATGTTTAAAACTGGAAAAGTTCCCAACCCATGAAAAAAAAGTTTTCCCTTAGACGGTCTAAGGGGAAACTTTTTTTTCATGGGTTTTCATGGGTTAGACCTGGTGTCCTTAAGTGACAAAAAGGTCGTTCAGCCATTGAATGGTGCTGGGAACCCATCAGCAATCAAATAAAGTCACACACTTTAAACGTTCAGGTATTGTCAATTAAAAGCCATTGGATGGTTCTGAGAACCAATCGGCGATCAAAATAAAAGGCAGTACAGTGCTTTATTACTTTAGATTAGAGTTTATAACAAATCTCCATAACAATAGTTATAACAAATAAACTCTTTGTAACAAGAGTTTATAAGAAATCCTCTATTGCTTGCGTACCACCATGGACAGCTTTGCACACCCCTAGGGGTGCGTGCACCCCACTTTGGAGACCACTGCTGTAGCCAACAATTTTTTCTGTTGCAAGGAGAGGTCTGTGTGTCGTCAATTCATAATGAGAACTATTTTTTGTAGATGTTTGAAACAAAAAGAAATATTGGAAGTGGAAAATATGGATAAAATAATTGGTGAATGAAGGTCTACAATACCATATCACTACAAAATTGACTAATTAGCTGGTGCTGATTATTTTAATGACTAGTTTTTATTTCAGTAACACCAAAGAGTAATAGCAATATACTAGAGAGACTTTCAAAACAAGCATTGAAAAGGTATGAATAAAGATCATACTCATCAAAATGTGTATTTTTTTCTACTAAATAAATGTGGATAAAATTTTCCTATTTTTATTGTTTGTGAAATCAGACATGATGATGTCATCAAAAAGTTTGAAGCAGAACTCGAGTCTCTTGGGTTGGTGAGTGATTCTGACTTAGTTGTAGCAGTTCATTAACAAATTTCACGATTTACTTATAACTGCAGGAAATGAAGCGAAACATGTTATCTGCTTCGTATTCTCTTCACGAAACTCTGAACGATAGCAAAATCAGTAATTGATATCTATCTTCATTTTATGATTTAATTTATGATTCACTTGTAAATTTCAAACGTAATTTTTTTTATAGAAATAACTAATTTGTGCACATTTCTAAAAGAAATACCGGTAAAAATAAATGTTAAAAAAGTTAATTTTATATTGACTTTGAAATTGGCCCGTTTTTACTGTATTTTAATATTCTTTGGTAACAGGAAAATCTTATGGAAACTGAACTGTTGAAATCTTGGGATAACATTTGCCAAGCATATGTTTCCCAACGTTTTGTCATGCAAGAATATTATGTATCAATGACTAAACAGGAATCTATCAGAGTTTTAGTGGTAAGGTGTGTTACAGTATTCATTACATACAACATAATTATGATATGTATTCGTACTATGTAGGTACGTGATCTTTTGCAATATTTGTATGAAGAATTGCTGACGGTTGGCTATAAAAGTGTAAAGGATGTGAAACGGGAGGTGTATAAAATTGCATTTGTGAGTAGGATCTCATAAAAATATTTGACAAAGATTTGTGTTTATAAGGACTGCTCAATCTAACACTCACTAGTCTAGTACTGTAGCTATCAGTGGTTTTATTCAGAAATATAATACATAGCAAAGCAACATCTAATAAACTTTTAGCTACATCACTCAAATAACATTTGAATAAGTTAATTTTGTTTATCACTGTAAGTGCTATAATACGTCGAGAAAAGCTTTGAAATAAAATCTTGGCATATTTTTTAAAAATGTGCTAGGCGAAAAAATTTGTTCTTCAAATTTCCTTACTAAAAGAAAGTAATATAAGGATGAAATTGCTTAAAATTTATTCATAGTATCGTATTTTATATTATATTTCATTTGAACGTTAGTGTGTGAATACTGACAGTGAACGATGTTTCTTTTTAGAAAATGGATCAGACTAGTGCAATTAACAGAAAAGCATTTTTTGAATTGAACTTTCAAATGAAACTGTCTAGTATCCAACAGCAGCAGCAGCATTATTTTCAATGGCTTAGATTGTGGAATAGTTGGTGTCAAAAAGTTAAAGACCATGTAAAACAGCATTTAAGGTATAGTTAGCTCTTGTGCAAGTGAAGTCAAAGCTGATAGTTTTCAGAGCAACATACAATGGTTTTTGCTAAATATTTACCACTGAATACAGATTCTTGATCAAAAGCCAGTGGACGGATGAAGAAATTCATATGACAAATGATTTTGTTTGTAAATTTATTGTGGCTAACAATCACTTGAAACTTAGGCGGCTGCAGTTTTTATACACCGTAAGGTAAGCTTCTAGTTGATATTATTTAAAGTTGTTGCTTAAACTGAACATGTCATTCCATGAATACTGTATACGTAATGGCATAAAACGGTTCCAGAGATATTAAACCTCCATATTGCAGTACTGAAAGTGTGAATCAATGGCTGTGTAATGTCAAGAAATCAGCTGTCGAGCATAGTAAGTATATTAGTGCAATACTTAACATATGTTCTCCAAGGCATATATTTCAATTTTGACAATAAACTAAGTACCGGTACCAGTTGTTGCTAAAATTGTGAGTTTAAAACCATTGTAGATCCTAAAGGACAATGAACGTTTTTATTTCAAACATTTATGCAAATGTAAGAAAGAAAATCTTGTAAGAAATGTGATATTACAGGATAAATATTTTTCTATTCCCTTTCTGTTTTTATTTATACTGCTATTAGATTTTTTCAACTTGCTTCAGATAATATTTTCTCTGAAATTAATGTAAGCCCACGTAGTTATGAAATATGTATTCAAATTCATCCTCACATAACCAATATGCATAAGTCCTGAGGCTTTTGCTGCCAGGCATTTATGGTGTACAGTAGCCTACATCATAAATGCAATTATCAGTACACTGTGGCTCTTCCCAGTACTGATTGACCTTTCTCTTTTTGGACATAGTGAGGGCTTGAAGATCAAAAAAGTGTTAAATTATGAAAAAACAACTATGTTCTGTTGGTAATCCAAGTTATGTGCGATTCTGGTAGCTCTTTTAACTACCAAAAAAACCAAATTGGTTCTTGAGCTTGACGGTTTTTATAATTGGCACTACACTATGGTAGGCCTACTCTATTTCTATCTTTCCTAATTTGGGGATTGAATGAAGTTTTGAAAACATCTCCAAGCCATTGAATATTTTTAAATATCTGAAAGAGCTTGGTGATTTCTCAAACTTTCTTATTAGGCTGCTCCTTATACATGGTCAACAAGCCTGCAATGATTTCCATTTTCTAAAAAAAAAAATTGCTTGTTTCTTGATTGTTGTCATTCACCATGCATTAAATTTCTGCAATGGAGTTGTTCATCTTTAATACATTTGGTGCAACAAATTACAAAAGAAATTTAAGTTTACCGTACCAGGATTTACAAAATAAACTAGAATACGATTGATATACTGTATATCATTTGACTATGAATCAAAGGGACACAAATACCAGAATGGCCATTTACCCTTGTTAATGAATGAATGAATAAATTTTAACAATCTAAAGTTGTTGATATTTCAACTCTTGAGCTCAAATTGTTCGTTTTTATTTTGAGCCCTCTGTGATTTGCATGTCAAAAGTATGAACATGGTAGTCAGTTTTTTAACAAAATTTGGATATGGGCAGACTGCTGAAGCACTTGCTTCTAGCTTTGTTCTTACTTACTTTTTGCAGTAATAGCAAAAAGCATGGGCCAGCTTGGCCCATTCTGTATATCACACAAGGATGAATAAACCATGCATCAAATACACAACAGAACATAACATCTGTATGGAATACTCTTTCTTTATTCTAAGTGATTGCCCTCGGGCGGCTTATCTTTCATATTCCTATTGGAAAGCTTTACCTACAAACCTTCTGTTTGCGTGCTGTCATCAGGTTACTCTGGTATCCACTCATGCTCTCCTTACTGCTTTTTTTTTATTTTTATCATATTCATAGGCATGCACACGGGGTGTGTAGGATGAGTAGCTGCAAGGTAAGACTTTCAAAGCTCTATTTTACATCTAGGGATTTCTCAGTCAATTTGCAAGCTTGGCAAACTAAAAGTTTTGCTTGGAAGGTTGAATGAGCCGCAGTGAACAAAAACTAGCTGCATACTTTAACAGACATGGCAGACATTGACCACGGCTGATATTGACCACTTCATTTATGATTTCTAGAAGAATGAGATAGATAGCACTATTAGGAATTCAGCACACTCAATTCTTACCCATTTATGTCCTCCATGAAGAATTTCCACACATTGTATTCCACACATTGTGTGTAAATGTCAGTCCAGCGTGTCCTTGTGAGCTGTCCATTGTATGCAGGGTTGTGTACAGGGGGTGGAAACAATCCCTAATTCCAAAAGTACAGTGGAACTCAGCCAATTAGTATTACTTTCTATTCGTATAACTCGATATTCTTCCAAGTAAATGTGACTTGCTATTCGTACATTGCTCTTGGAATTCACACCAATCACGACCATATTATAGTTCAAGGAAACAGAAAAGGAAGAGAAAAAAAGCCAAAAGGGTTACCTGATGCTTTTATGGCCACCCTTGTGATGATGATCACTCTTCATCATATTCACTTACAGTATTGTGTTAGTACATTTATTTGTTTTATAGTTTTTATTTATGAAGCAGTACTGTATTAGTATAGAGGCTTAAATTAACAATCATGAGGGGTCTGGAATAGATTAATCTAATTAGCATTATTTCTTAGAGGAAAAATTGATTTACCATTTGTACAAATGACAATTCGAACAACCATCTGGAACAGCCACCTGTGTATCATTAGTGGGGTTCCCCTGTAAGTTTATATACAGTACATACTGCACCAAAGTCTGTTATGCAAAAAATTAGTGGTTTTTGTCAACCTTTCTAACCCTTCTGCAAATTTTGCATATAAGCCTGGTTGTATAAGCTTCTCTGCAGAAGATGTCTTCTGGCTATCACAGTATCTTAAGGTGTTAGAGGTTTGTGTCAGTACACTAAGTCAGTACACAGCTTCTTAAAACGTTCTGGTCTCAAACAATTGGTACGTTTTAATACGCTGTTTTGTATCCTGCATTTTATTTGGAGGCTCTCAAATAACAAGCCTCGGGATAATTGGTGTGCTTTTTAAACACCATATATCATCTCTTTGTGTTCTTAAATTTTGTTTATGCATATGTCTTGAACATTTGTGAGTGGGTTCACGATGAAAAAACGTTTGTTTAGGAATTTTAAATTAACATATATTTTGAAATTTTAAGGTGAGCTTATTCAACAGTTTGATGAACGTGTTCGAAGTGAAAAAGGCAACTTGAGCAGTTACCTTGAAAATGAACTTGAAAAAATCAAGGTAATTTTTTTAATTTTACAAGTACTGCAATCCCTTGTCAAACATGAATTATTTTGGAAATTATTTTCTAAATTCTTTTCGAATAAAAATTCAATATTTCACAAGCGAGAGGGGGGGGGGGGGAAGGACGATATTTGGATCCTTCTCCTCTATTTTCAATTTTTGCCTCGGGAGCCGGAATGGCTCGGCACAGCCCTGCCTGGTAGACTACCCACTCAATGAATCTCTTTACAAAGAGTGCCTCTCTTTTTTCTGGAGGTGCTGGCAAACCATGTCCCTACCATCCATTGTGTTTTCAGGTTGTGAGTTTTGGCTGTTGGGTTTGACCAGCTTGTTTATGCAGTGATTTATACAAGCCAGTTTTTTTTGGGGTGGGGGTTGCATTCACATTAGTTCATTAAAAGAAATAATACACTAAAAGTTGAAAATATTGTTGGCACATTTTTATCTGGTGGATGAGACAGTGTTTGGTAAAGTTGCTTTTACTGCTCAGCTTATGTTATTGGCAGGTGCATTTATTTACATGGGCTATGTGAAAAGACAAAACTTCCTTTTCCCTGGGCATAACTTTATATTAAAATTAATTTTCATTTAAATTTTTTGGATAAAAAACAAGGATTTCTTTTCCAGTCTGGAAGATCGCATCAGAAATCCTTAATCTAGATGCTCGAACCTGAACTCAAAGACAGTGCCCAAATAACACTACTGTAGTATAAAGTTAAGCATGTATTGTTATACTTAGGCCTATACTGTGTCTTCAATTTAAAAGTATTTGACCTTGAACCAGAAAAATTTTTGCCTGCATTTCTTTTATGTTCTGTAAATATTGAAGGGGTTTTGTTCGTTTCACACAATATAAAAGGAGTATGGCACAATTTAATTGGGAAATGCTTTATGCGAATTAGTGCTCTAAATGGCAGTTGTGTAACTCACACCCATGTCATGCTCTGCACACAGTCCCCCATATTTCCAATATTTTTTTTCATAACACCACACACTTTGTTGCACAGTCGTTTGGAGTTGCAATTTTTGAAAACGACCGACTGAAGCAAAGACATGCACTACAAGATTCTCACATAAACTTTATTGGTTTCCAATTCACCAAGCATCACATTTGTATAAGCTGATGTGAAATAATAGTGGATAGGTCTCATTTTGGACACCGTGTAACCCCCCCCCCCACTGTAAGGGGACTGAATAAAACAGTTGTTTATGACACACTATACTAAGGTTTTAATAGTATGTCATGGTTTAACTAATATGCTGTACAGGTTGTGTATTCTGTGGGTTGTGTATTCCATAAGCCTTTGTGTGCCTTTCAAAGCCAAATATCTACCTACTTACCTCTCTAGTTTTGAAAGATTACTGTGATGTATTCGATAACTTTATTTAAGTTATTGAACATATGTATTTTGTCCCATAAAAATCTAAACCTTGTATTTCTTTGCTATAGCAATCTTTGAGTGCTCGTGGCATTAGTTTAGAACCAGCGACTGTGGCCAGTGTGCTCACAAGTGAAATGCCATATTTAGAAGAACATTTTCTGCATACCATGAAGATTTCAGAAACCTTAAAAGTACTTTTGATATTTTGGTTTTGTATTAGTTATTATGTTTGTGATGAATTATAGTTTATATAAATTGAAATTTCACAATATTTCATTATTTTGTAGTTACAAGCTGAGATTCATCAAGATGGAATTAGTGCACTTGGTGATGCTGTTCACCAGTTGCTTCTCAGTGTTGTGGAAACGTGGGAAAGACATAAGGCCAGTCTTACAGAATCAATATATTGGATCCGCTGTCAACTTGATAAAGAACGGAATCAACTGTTGATTTTGTGCAAAGTGAGTCATTACATTTATTTTACATTTTTCAACTTGCATGAAAGATTATTTATTCATAACTTTTGTTTACATTTTTGTGTGGCTTTATTGGGTATTTAAGCTAAGAAGGGCATTTTCTTGGGTTGCAAGTTTAGATAAGAGACAGATAATGTTAACTAATTATTAGTTACTATACAGTAATTGTCTGAAACTAACCACCACTCGATTGATTTTGTTCTGCGTGCAAATTCACTGGTATTAATTTTCTTCATATGGATCTTCCCAACGTTATACTCGAAAGAAGTATAATGCATTAATTTTCCTGCGCATCCAGTTGTTATTACTCAATACCATTCTTTACAAATCTGAAGTGGTTTTATCTTAATAACCACATTGTCAGTTCTGGTACTGTACATCATATGGTTAGAGTAATACAGCATTAATGAGTTTCCTGGTTCGACTGCAAGCTGGGACATGGAATTTCTGATCTCTGTTTTCCATTATTTTTTTATATATTCATATTTCATTAATCTAGAAGTGATTACAAAGGGTTAGAAACTTGCAAATGTGATGAACCAATGGATCACTATATAAAAGATTGTGATTAGGGGAACTTGGGATTATGCTCGTAAATTTCAAAAAATTACTTTGCGAGAATCTGTTTTGCCTCTAATATAAATAATATCATGTGCAAATCTTGAGTTTAAATTTGGGTACTCTAGTTCAGAGTAATAATTGAATGTAAAAACCATGGCTATGCAAACAGGTTACGGTATCCCAAGAAATAACTTTTGAATGATAAGCCTTTAATGGACACTGAAACTCTGATCAAACCCTGAGAGATATGTACCATATATGTTCAATATTCAATAATAAAAGATTGTAGTTCAATAATAATTTCTCAATAATAAATAGATTGCATTTATTATTTAGTTTGCTATTAAAAGTGGTTGATGTGGGCTCCACCTTGTGGTAACCCAGGGGTGCAGTAAGGCTCTCCTGCCTCATTGCTGTATGCTGAACACCCATATTCCCCCTCCTGCTCTCTTCCTTCCTACAGTTTTTTTTTTTTGCTTGCACAGGTATTCCCTTGCTGTACCCTGTGGCTTCTGGTGGCAGGTTTAGGGTAAGTGGAGGTAGCATCTACTGTTTCCGGGGTGCTAATAACGAGTGGAAGCCTAGTGACTCAGCTGCGGGGTTCCAGTACCGTGAGGAACTTTTGCAGAGGCCAAAAGCCCAGAGGTATGGGACAGGCAAGAAAAATTTCTGTTGGTCTTCTCTTGCCCCGGCACTCGTAAAATACCCTGGAGATGATGGCTGGCGTGGAAGTGACCAGGGGTTCTACGTTTTCAGATTTTAAAGGCTTCCCTATAAGTTTAAATTAAGCGGGTCCTCCGATCAGGAAAAGGCGTACAACTTTTCTTAGCACAATATGGTCACAATTCAAGCATCCCCTCCAGTGACCATTAACGCTATAAACCCTGCGGTTAGGGTTCCGTTTGTTTTCAAGGGCTCTCCGATTTGCAATGTTTCCTTGGTTTGCCCTATGTCATTGACTGATCGTACGTGCTTCTTTATTGAAAATTGATTTGTGAGGGCCATGTCAGTCTCTTCTATTGCTATTCACAAGTTCCTGCTGAGGTCAATCAGTTCTGTTGATGATGTCTCTAAACTGCGTAATGGTTGCCTCCTTATTAAGGCTCACAATTCTAAACAGACTCATTTCCTGTCACAGCCTCATCATTTGCTGTTTTGTGTGTTACAGTCTCTCCACACCAATTTCTTAACTCCTATGAAGGAATTCTTTATTGTTGAGATATTCTCTGTTGTACGGATGAAAAACTCCTGCAAATGCTAAAATTGCCAGAGCGATCATCTCTGGCGGCAGTGGCTTGGGTTTGTCTCCCACTCGTGCCATGTAAATTAAGTCTAGGGTCTGACACCACAGGGTCACGTTTTCTTAGGGTTCTCTCAATTTCTCTTGCATCATAAAATCCTGTTCCCATGTTTATCATTTAAGGTACCTTGTCGTCCAAAACCACCTCGCAGTTGCACCAAACGTGCCCCGGATACTGACCTATCTGACGTTTCTGGCACCGAAACTGTAGACATGCCAGCCACTGAGGATAAGCTTACTTCTCTCGATAAGTTGTTTTCACACTTTATTCCCCCTTGCTCTGACCTTAAAAATCAAAAAAGTCAAGAAGCGAACCAGAGGAAAAGTGAATACCTCTTTATCTGCTCTTGTCCCCCTCTTCATACTCCTTTCCGGTGAAAATGCAATGGAATTTGTTCAGGCTACCTGAGCTCTCGACTTTTTTTTTTCCACACCTTGGCACTTTTGGCCTGCAATCTCTTCTTTGAGGTGTTTTCTACCTCTACAACTATTGCATTTGTCAGGATAGCCCCCCTCTACACTCTAAAAGTGGTGTGTTTCTCACTGTTCATACCTCTTTCTCAGCTACATTTATTTTACTTTTCTCTCAGCTTTAGGCAATTGCAGTAATGTACCATATCCGATGGTGCATTATTCTCTGCTCCCTGTAATTCACCCATTCCTCCTCCTTGGGGATTTCAATGCCCATCAAATTCACCCACTTGGGGCTCTCATCATACCACTTTCCATGGTGTGGTCGTGGAACTTCAGTTTCAACCTGGATAATTGTATCCTTAATGATGGATCCTTCACTCATCTTTCGGCCACACATTGTACTTGAAGTGCCCTTTGTAGTCCTGTTCTGGTTCTTGTCGTGGAATGTTCTGTCCACCCGGACTTAAGCGGTAGCAATCATCACCCTTCTCTATTTATTTTGTTTTCACAAAATCGTTTTGTTTTCACCAGGATGAAAATTTCCCTTAAACCCTGTCATTGGATCCTTCGCAAAACAAACTGGCTCTTTTTCACAAGTTTTGCGGAATGGGACGAATAATCTGCCTCGAACATTGATGCCCAATACCATTCCATTTATGTTGTCATTCTTTCTGCTGCTCACGCCTTCATCCCTTATTTTTCTGGCAAGCCAGTCTATCGTGCTGTTTCTAGTGAAACGATAATGTTGCTATGGCGATTCGATACCACAAGTCGGTTCTGGCTACTTCAAGCATCGCTAGTCCTCATCAATATCATTTTAGTCCTTATCATTTTCAACGCCTCTCTTATTCCGCTTCCTTCTCTCTTTTTTTCTTCTTTAACATCCTCTGGAGCAAAGTTATGGTTTTCTCCATCTGGGGGCATGAAGCCATTGTTATTGTTATCCTGAAACCCAGGAAGGACTCTCACGCCTCTTATACTTACTCTCCCATCGCCCTCATCAGCTGCATTTGCGAATTTTTTAACATAGTCAAGTGCCTGATGTGGTGGCTGGAGATTCACCACTTCTTGATCTCCCCACCCCAGTGCAGTTTTCGCTACGGTTGTTTGATCGTCGACTATTTCATCTCACTAGAATCTTGTCTCCAGACGGCCTTTTTTTCAACATCAACATACTGTTGGCATCTTTTTCTACTTTACGTAGATAAGGCTTATCATACTACCTGATCCTTTGGCATACTTCAGACCTTACATGCAGCTCTGCCAGGGCATTTGTTTCTGCTTCTTTGTGTTCCTGCACTTTTTGTGCTTGAAGTTTTATTCTATCTCCCTGGTTACCTTGAGAGTTTAGAGTTCCCCAGATAAGCATCTTAAGCACCACTTTGTTCGACTTAACCAACTTTTACTGCTATCACCTTGCACTTGCAGAACGTCAAATTCAACTTACTATCAACCGACTGAAGCACTGGGCCCTTAACCACAGTTTTCACATATCTTTAACCAAAACGGTGTGCCTCCACTTCTCTCGCCTCCGCCATGGTGACATTCGTGATCTTGATCTCACAAAAATTAAACCCTGTGTTTATAATCAAGTTGCTTCACAACATTTGTTGGTGTGGCATGTACCTAAACATATACTATGATTACATAGTATAGTTAAACATGCTAAAACTATAGAATCATTCCTATGTACTTTGGATTGGACAGCTTCTTTTATTCCCATCGTTGTTACCCTTGCCTCACGTTATGGTGATCCTGGGAGATAACCATTACAACGGAGGCCTGAAGGTAAACAAAAAGCATTCATGAGAGATACACACAGATCTGGTTATGTATGATTATTAATTTTGAAATTATTTTCCAGACGATTATCTTTTTGTTATGTTTATTGTCTTGATTTCTTATGTACAGTAGAACTTCCATATCCGCTGACTCAATATTCGTGGTTTGTTATCTGCAGTTGACTTTGGTCCTACATTATATAGAAAATTCAAACAGTTTATAACTTTTAAATTGTGCGTAGTTCTGAAT
The DNA here is from genome assembly GCA_034695005.1 of Cryptops parisi. Lineage (NCBI taxonomy): Eukaryota > Metazoa > Arthropoda > Chilopoda > Scolopendromorpha > Cryptopidae > Cryptops > Cryptops parisi. The sequence goes on along the minus strand of JAQIWH010005347.1, from coordinate 2,520 downwards.
TTTGTGATTGTCTTTTGTTTTTAAAGACATTCTCAATTTAAACAAAAGTGATGCTGGCAATTAAAATGTCATAAATTTGTATTAAAATTGCATTGTTTTATTCTATAATCATTTGTTATTGTTGTTGTCGTCTTTCTCTGTATAATTTATGAATTTAAACAACATAGGTACATATTCACATGTAATAAATAGCATTCACTACTATCTGCGGTTTTAAGTATCCGTGGTATCAGGTATACGCAGATTGGCTTGGAACTTATCCCCCCGGATATGGGGGTTCTACTGCATTTAAAAGTATGGTTTAGAAATTTTTTTATTAAAATAGATCATTTTTAAAGGAAAAAGACCAACAACTAACAAGCATTTTGGATACTATGGAAGAAGAAACAGATGTTAAGGAGCTGAATGCTGAATTTCATGAAGCAAATATCCAACTACAGAATTTAAAAGAAATGTAAAAGTTACACATTTGACCTGAGTAATATTGTTTATATAAACATTTATATATAAATGTATAATTTAAAATTATTAATTATTTATAGATACAATGCATCCAAGAAAAATTCTCTAGATGTTTTAAAGTCATATATGGCCAAGATTAAAGACTTGCTAGAGAAATATTGTCTCCAGTTGAAACTTCGATTCAGAGACTCCGCTGCTGGTTTATTGGTATTCAAATCTCTTTAAATCATATATTTTAATTTGAAATAATTTTCTGATTTAAAAATTATCGATATACTTTCACTTCAGGTTTTTTTCCCACTTGACAAAGATTATTTTGATGATTATATCCCTTCAGGTAAGTAATTAAAATATTTTTAAATCTCTGTGATGTTTTGTTGCCATTAGTGACAAAACAGTACAGTAACACCTGTACTTCATTTTTTGGTGCTTTGTTTTGAACGGTTGCTCTGTTCATAAGGCTGTTTTTCAGCAGCAACAATTTCAGCTAATTAATCACAAATTTCACTTACAGTACTCAGCATTTTTATAAGTCTAGCATTATATCTTGTAGGTGTAGGCTGAATAAATGCTAGTGCAAACCAAAGTTGCAAACTTCCTATTGAAGCGGGGTGCACTGGGTGACATCATTAGATGCAGTGAACAAACAACCTTAAGTGCAAAGCATGCTGCCAAAATAATAACATGAATATAATTTAAGAGTGCAACAAAAGAAAGTGCTGCTGAGTGTAAGCTACAGATATTCAGTCTATATATTTAAATAGCACACCATTACAAACTTTTTCATCTTAGCACCCTGAGGATGTTAAGAAACTGCCCTTCTAAAACATTCACTCTTCCTTTTTCGCTACTAATGATCACAACAATCATCTTTCCACACATTAAACTGTTCATGAACTGCTACCATTGTTCACATTACCAAACTTCTGTTTGATACTGACAGTATCAAACATGGTGGTTTTAAGACGGTTGACTGTAGATGCAAAACGATAAAGGACCCTTTAGGTACTTCAGTTAGCTATATTTTTATTTTGTATTTGTAAGCAATAAAAATTATTTATCATCTACATTCCAGATTTGAATTTGCAGAGATAAAAGTAATGGTTAGCAGAAAACATATAATCTACAAATCATCAATTTCATTATTCATAAACACCTAGTATTGTACATCATCAATCGTTTGTTTGATGATGTACAATAAGATGAATATGATCTGAATATGATGTGAATATGATCTGATCTATGATTTTCAGAAGATGAATATGATCCCGTCCAACAAGTAGTTGATAGTATTGGATTATGGCCTGTTGATTTGAATTTACTACATATGAGTGCTCATGTGGATGGGTTTCATTCTGATCCACAATTTTATGCTGATCCTAAACACTATGACAGAATGAATGAAGTTAAACCACCACATTCAAGGTCTTTGCATACATTTTCACAAGATGAAAGAATCTGGCAGGACACTGAAACACGATTGCAACATATTGAACGAATGTAAGTACAATCTGAATTACATATTTAAAAGTTGGTGAGATTGAGCATTTTTTTATTATCATCATCATTAGCGTAGTTAGTTACAGTGAATTCTTTAAATCCAATTTGTATGAAAATTTTGTTAAATTCATGTGGAATATTATCAATTTGATTGAATTCCGATTAAGTTTATTGCTTTAGTGTTAATGACATCTTAGTGGGATGCATATTTTAACATTGCAACATGCTTCGTGCAATTATAGATACAATTTAGGTTTAAGCCATCTTTTTTTGTGATGTTAGGAAGAACGAGGTAGTGCTAGTGCATTTGCCAATTGCGCAAAGAAAAACAACCTTAGATGTTTAAGAAAGTTTGAATTGCATTAATTCTTTGTGGAGAATTCTAGCCAGCGCCGCATTTATGCCTAGACAACTAAGACATTTGCCTAGGGCCCGCAATTTACTAGGGCCCGGGCTGGAAAGGCCCTGCTTTTTCAATATTTTTATTTTTTATTACGTTTATTTATTTTTATACTGTATACAGTCTTGTATGGTTACCTATACAATATAATATAGCTT
>JAQIWH010005346.1:0-14833 GCA_034695005.1 Cryptops parisi | reverse complement strand
AGTGCTGAAGTAAGGGATCTGAGACGTTGTATTTTTATAATGGTTTGAAAAGTAGGTATTAAGTTTTGTTGGCAGAAATTTGTAATAGAATGGGTAAATGAAAGTTTAAACGCTGTTTTTAGGCACCTGTTATATGTGACTTCAATCCTATCTAGTTCAATCTTTGTTGTATTACTCCATATAACTATCTGATAAGTTACAATTGGTATGATATTGGTCATAATGAAAGTTTTAATCTCATAAAAATTAAGGATTTTTGAGATCCGTTTAATTATAAACACTTTCTGATTCAATATTTTATTAATAGTATTGATTTGGGGTGCAAAGGATAGTACATTATCAAGAGCTATTCCAGGAAGAGTCACGGAAATTTGTAATTCATTTGAGTGTTTAGTAATAGTTTGTGTTTTATCTGGGTTTAATTGCATTTGTCTCTCAGCATACAGATTTTTCATAATAGTAATATCATGTTCAATAAGCGGTTCGATTAGTTGTTTATCGGAAGGAATTAATATATAAGTTAAAAGGTTATCATCCACATAGCTACGTATGTGCGCATGGAATGGGAAGTCAAAGAAAGGATTCATAACAATATTAAAAAAAGGCATAGTCATTTTTGAGCCTTGTATGACACCTCTATCTGACTTAAATTGTGTAGTATCCAAGGTGGAATGTATTTGATTAGTTCCATCATTTATATAGTTTGCGATAAGTTTAATGTCGGTATCTGTTATGGGTAAGGTGGTGCATTCCTTTACAATCTAATGTCGGGGTATAATGTCAAATGCCTTGGATAAATAAGTTTTTACAATAATATAGCAAGAATTATTATCTATTGTTTTAAGGATGTCATGATACAATTCCATAAAGAGGGTATTTGTGGAGGATCCTGGTATAACTTATAGATTCAAACAAGGGCTGTACGAAATACGTGTTCCCAAATGAATGCCCGACTTTTTGATGCACTCTTATCGGGTTTATCTGAATTTCCAAGTTTGTTTACAATTAGGTACAGGCAACTATAGTGATCCTAAGTAGTCCACTGATGAATCATTGTGGTTATGTTACTAGCAGCAAACGTATAAACTCGATTAGGTAATACAACAATACACAAATAACAAACATTAGAATCACTGTGGTTATATTCTTGGCAACTGTAAACAAAGTTTAGAATAGAAGGCCATCCCGATTCAGAGAGAATCAGAATATTTCTGGCAGATGGTTGGGAAACACGTTTTCCTTCAAACAACCTTTGTCAAATATAGTCTTGCTAAGTAAATAATCCCTACCCTATCAAAAATGGAACCTGCTAAATTCACTTACAGTCCACGAAAAATAACTGATTGGACTACGGTTCCAAATCAAATTCTTTTAGTCCTGCCGAAAGAATTAATCGGGGACGTCATGTTCTTAACAGCTTTGAAGACGTCCGTCCCAGATATGGGACGAGAACAAACTGAGGAGGACAGGATCCATGCAATTAACTATGTCAAGTTGCGTGGTCAATACTACTATTATAACGGGCGATGGAACCAGATGAAACAACAGATAGAACAGAGATTAACTGGGCAAAAAAATTATCTGTTAGAACTGAAAAAGCTAATGGACGAAACAAAAAGAAAACGAATTGAAGAAGAGGCAGCAATGGAAAAAAAGTTGCAACTAGAAAAACTTGGAAAAACAGAGACAGTTGGAACAAGAGTTTTTGCAACGAAAACAATTGTTAGAACATGAGAAACGTTTGGAACAAGAGCGAATGATGCGACGGGAACAGGCGTTAGCCAAGGAGAAATTGATAGAAACGAGAGCTCTTTTGAGATTGAAAATGTGGATGGAAGTGGATAAAATCATTGAAACGCCGATCACTAAATGGATCGATATGCCCTGCTATTTACTAAAAGCAGTTGATGACGAACTATTGGGCAATGAGAACTTCCTGTCGCAATTGATTCATGTGTTTCCAAACGTGGGGCACCAAAGTGGTGCTACCGACAAAGAAAAAGCTGCTAAATTTGTTTTGTCCTTTTGTGACACTTTCAAAGTTTGGGAAATGTCGGCCCAGACATCAAGAATGAAAAACTAAATTAAACTAACGCCCAAATATCAACTTGGTTCCATCTGCAAAACCCAGACCAACTGACCATCAACGATGCAGTGGTGATCCAGATGCCTCAGTCTAATAATGACCCCGCGCAATATTTCACAGCTTCCCGTAATGTGGGAAATTGGCAGTGGAATAATAAACAGGTGATAGCTAGAACACGATCTCAGGGCGGATCAAGTGCTTAGTTATAATAAGTAAAAAAAAAAATAAATAAATAAAAAAAAATAATAATAAATAAAAAAAAAATATGGGGTCGATGTGGGTTCCTTCTCGTGGTGACCCTGGGGTACAGCAAGGCCTTCTTCCAGCTTTCTTTATCTGATGGGCCTTGCTGTACGCTAAGCACTCACCTTTGTTTTGCTTTTATTTCTGAATTAATTTGAAATCAAACTGTTTGTTGAAATACTCATTAGTCCCATTTCATGTTACAGAACCTATTTTAATCTACGAGTTTTATAAACGTTCTTTTTTTACAGAACACCGAAATAAAATGTTATTTTTGCAGAACCTAATAATTGTTGCAGGATTTTGATTGATCTAATATTACGTTCTTGACACGGGAACAGCGATATTTATGCATTCTGCACCAATTCCAGGCCACTGATGCAAACAACAGAATATGCAGCACCAAACCACTGATTACCAAATAATGTACACAAGTACGCAATTTCGCAAACTTTTTTAGCTTATTTTGTTCAGAATTGACTCAAATGACATGTTCTGAAGAAATGTTTGATGATATCAAAAAAAGTAGTTTTTTTGAAGATTTTCATTGACCTTTAACACGGAGAATCCAAACTGCCTCTACCTTCTTCTGTTACTTCGATCCAACCGGAAGCTTTCATTTTGAGTCACGTGATCAACGATAGAGCTTTCCTTTGAGCAACGCGATTTGGACCACGGAGCGGCCAAGCCTGCTTCGTCTGCTACTTATTTAAATTAAATTTTAAAATTGACTCGTTTGGCGGCCTGTGGCCGCCGAATGAAACGATTCTTCCTCTGGCTTTGCTTTAACTCACTTCTACCACAATTACAATACACTAACCAAACCTAACCTAAACTTCTTAAACGAAAATGATCAACTCTGAACGCCATCCAAATCGCGCTGCTCAAAGCTCTCAGCTCTGATTAAGTAACTAAAATAATGTATATCCTGATAGAGGCAGCATGGATTCTCCGTGTTAGAGAGTCAGTGAAAATCTTCAAATAAACTACTTTTTTTTTTATATCACTAAAAATTTCTTCAGAACATGTCATTTGAGTTCATTGTGAACACAATAAGCTAAAAAAAATTGCGAAATTCGAACATACGAATTCGGAACTCATCCCTTAAACCAGTCTTTCCCAATTATATTTAGTGCCGGAGTCCATATTTTACAAAGACATATTGTTGGAAGCAGACTAGGTTTTAGGCTATTCAGATCCGTAGAAGGGGTTACCACTGTTGAAAGAGTTGCACCATTGATGACGTGGTCCACTAAATCACTTTAAGGATGTCGTGGACATTGGTCCGGCGAGTCAGCACTTGGGTTTAACTTTTTTAAAAGCGCTTTCACAAGTGAAAATTATTGCTAACTTGCTTATGGAACCGAGTTTCTCGTTTTCAAGACTTGTTTTCAATAATAAAAAATTTCATGTTATGGCACTTCAATGAAAAGTTAACAGTAGGCTGACTTTGTTCAAGCCAGGAATGTCTGGCCTAAGTATGAAATTAGAGAATATTTGAAATAGTGACGTTAGTTAAAATGATATAAAAAGATTATCTAGGCATTCTAGAGAGAGACAGCCAGTATTCTATATCGTACTTTTCGGGTAAAAACGTGTTCAAATAAATATGAAAAGATAATTAAGTTCAAGAGATTTTTATACCATAAAGCACCTGAGCTGTAGCAGCTCATTGTTGAAAATTAAAGTTGTAATGAATTTTAATTATTTCTTAAATTTATCAAAAAGATTGTGTCATTTATAGTCTCATTTATTCGTTTAGTTCAAATAAAATGTATCATAAGTAAATTATAAAACTTGTTACGAACCAAACTGATTTTTTTTTAACCAAAACTTTGATTCCGCTTTGCACAAAATATTTAAAATCCTTTTGTTATTCAATTTTTGTTAATTCATCAAGAATACCAAACTTTTTAAACACGTGATACTTTACGATTTTTATTTTGGCATATTTTTGTTGCTGTTCATCCAAGCATTGTTGTGTTATATAAACTTTTAATTTGATGTTTATTCGCTCTCAATACCAATGTATTCCAAATTTGAGTTTATCCAGAAATGTTAAACTACAATTAATGTTTTTATCGATACAATGAGAGGCGGAACAAATTGAAGAGTTAACAGCAAAAGCATGATATGACAAAAAAATAACCCAAGATGACTGTGTAAGTTAAAGCTATATTTTCTTTATAACCCCAATTATTATAATATCTTCGTTCAGTTCAATCTGTTTTGTGTCTGACTCATAAACAAGGTGTCCGGCTTATACCTTTCATAAAATAACAGTTCATAACTTTTTTAAATGAGTAAATAATTTTATTGCAATCTTGATTTTAATGGCACTTTGTGCGATTTTTCAACACTCCGATATGAGCACCTTGAGTGGCAGAATTTTTGAATTAGTAGTTCCCTGGAAACGATGGAATGGAATACAGGCTGAAGCACTTGCATGCGCTTGGCCTCCACGCGTTCTCCAGATCTAACACCCTTTTACTTTTTCTGTGGGATGTTTTAAAAGACCAAGCATCCAGGTCAGGTTTCAAGATAAGGTGTTGTAAGGTCTGCGACGCAAAATTCACCACCAGGCTAAAGACAACTTCAGAGCTCAAATGTTTTTGAATACCTGGTTACAGATGGAGTACAGGTTGGACATCTTACGTGCCAATGAGGTGCTCATATCGAAATTGTTAAAAAATTATACAAAATGCACGAGTTTCTGTACCAAAAAGTCCCATAAAATGATTTACATTTAAAACGGGTTCTTTAGGGATGTCCACCTTGAGACTCCAACATAGCCATTCAGGAAATCCCGAAATGTTTTATGGTCGAAATCTTGTATTAACACTTTGTGTTAATGTGGCTTGTGTGTAATTGTTTATTCGAATTGGATTGGTTGTTGAAAAAATACGATAAATTACCAGTGAGTTATGCACTGGAATTTTATGAAATACTTTACACTTTAATTGTAATGCAGCTGCAAGTTATTTGTTTCTATATAAAGCGCAGAACTCATTATCTTAACTATAAAACAATGAAATTGCATTTTTTTTTCATATTAACTCATGACTATGCAATTTACTTTTTTTACCTCATTTTATTCAACTTTGGCTTTAGTCGGTTTCATCCTTTGTTTACCCACCTTTATTTAACTCACTTGTTGGTGATCAACATCATTGATCCACTTATTTTGTGTGTTCTCTACAAAGTTGAAATTTGGGGAATCCTCACGGTTAGCATGATAACGCAATGTAGTAAACTTTTAAAGATGTCCAACTGTTCCTTCTTGGTGTTATGTCAGCCTTTTTTTCTCCAGTAATAAGTTTGTTTTTGTGTTCTTGTCTGATTTTCCCTTGAGAATGCCTTTTAGTACAGAAGGCAAAACGTTGAGTTTTCATCAAAATTGTACCCAGTCAGTAAAGGTAGGGGAAGTTTTTGTTAAAATCTCTTCTTTTTTCTATTGTTCTCAACCAGTAATAAGTTCACTCATCATAGATTTAAAATTTGGGCATTTCTCGTAGTTTGCATGACAATGCAATGTATCAAAATTTCAAGAGTGCTTGACTGTTCATTTTTGGGGTATTGAACTTCGTGATACTGTGAACAATTTTGACATCAGTTTCTAATTAAGTCAAGTTTCTAACTAAATTAAGTTTTGAACTCAATTTTCTTAACACGTTTTCATTATTTTTATTATTTTTTATTCAACCGAAAGACAGATTGTCCGTCCTGAATACAAATACATCTTACATTTCTTGCATCAGTTGCACTCATTATTCTAATTCCACAGATTCTTCAATGGTTGACTTACTTACTTTTTTTCCAGAAGTGCAGACAGTTCATCTAACCCTGTTGAATTCTAATATTCACCCACAATGATCGCACGCAAGCCGTCGTCGCAAGCAGTATTGCCTAAAGTTCCTCCTACTGCCACTCAATCTTTGTCGAGCAACAAACTAAAGGACCGTCTTATCACTAAGCCGACGAAACCGGTCAAACAACAAATCGAAAGTGTTCGAAACCAGCGTCTCACGTCTGTCTCTACAGAGCTTTTAAAACGTATTCATTTGGAAGAGATGAATCATCCCAACAACAGTAATAAATTGCTTCTCTCCAAGTCCAATACTGGAATTTCTCAATTTAACGACCCTCCCAACAATGATGACAAACGGCAGCAGGAACAACAGCAACAAACTAACCGTTACCACAATCAGCATAACCAGCAACAACAACAACAGCAGGAACAGGAGCAGCAGCAACAGCAGGAGCAGAAACAGCAGCAACAACAGCAGCAGCATCAGAAGCGGCTGGTGAAGCTAAAGCTGCAGCAGCAGTTTTTACAGCAGCAGCTGCATCACCAGAATCAGCGGATACAACGAGAAGAACAGCAGCAGCAACAAGAACAATCACCACCACAACAACATCAACCAAAGCTGCAGCAGCAACTTCAACAGGAGCAAGAACATTTGGAATTGACCAAAAATCAGCCCAAACAAAAATCTTACTATCTTTCCGCAGCAACTCCGGGAGCGGCGAGTACAACAACTTTGTCACCAAGACCATCAGAAAGTAACCAAAAAGTGACACTGACCAAAAGATGCTTGGTTCAAATGCACACCCCCATGGAAATTGAAAAAACTAACTCCCAAAAGATCGCCCTCTCTCGAAGCAACAGTTTCATCACAAAGGAACGGTCGACCCAAACTTCACCTAGCTACAAAGGCTTGACATCCCCACACAAGTGTTCAATTGCCATAGGTCAAAACTCTCCTCGCCAAGAGTCTTTGTATAGCAATAGCGAGATATGTCTAGCGGGATCACGCGACGTTGCCCCGGATGACCCGTTTGCCCTGTGTGGAGGCAAATCCAACAGGTATTACAACCGCTCCCATTCCAGTATTTTTCTTGATCAAGAAGAGCGACCAATTTCATCGAAACGAAAACGCCAGCCTATAGTTTGTCCAATAACGGGACGTGTCATCTACCAAGGTAAAGATAGCCATAAAGTACACCATTTATTTCTTTGTATTGAATGGTGTGGTTTATTTTTGTATCATCTTCTACACAAGAGTTATATTAACTACTTATCATAACTACAGTGCGTGACAAAATTATAAGTGCACCTTATCTATTCACTGTTTTCTTGTAAAGCTTGCAGATACAAATGTGGTGCTTTATATTCACAGATTAGGCAATGGATAATAATTAGATAAAGTGTCATTCTATTTCACAAACAATAACTTTATTATGCAAAAAATAAAAATTTAAAAAAACAAACGAAAACCAAGGTGCGTCAAAATTATAAGTGCATCACAAAATTATTGCATATTTTATTATTTTTAATCTTCATAACGTTTATAGCACATATCTCTCTGCATTTGTCTCCCAATTGGCACCACGAGATCATTGTTACACAATACCCAAAGATAGAATGTTATTACCAAAGTTTGAAAGAGCTCAAATTACTACACAGAAAGCAGAATAAAAATCGGATAAACAAATCAGAGGCGTAGTGAAGTTGTAGTTGACAACTTTGTGCATGATCCAAGCCACTATAATACTAAGTGTACCCGCTCGCTTCGCTCGCCATTATAGTAGTAAGCCCTGCAGTGAGACATAATATAGGGTGAGAGGCAACAACCAAAAACTGCTTTTTCACGGGCTTTGTGCGTGGAATTATAGTGGTAAGTCCTGCAGTGAGACATAATATAAGGAGAGATATCGATAACTAATAAAAAAATATTTCAGTTTTAAGTACAACCTCTTAATCTGGCTTGATACTGTGCTTTTGTTTTCAAACTAAATTTTAAAAGTACACTGCTCACAAAAATTAGGGGACATTTCAAAATCTTCATATCATTTTGAAATATCTTTTTAATTTTTGTGAGTAGTGTATTTGAATCAAACACGTGAAAAAATATTTTTTGTTGATTTGTGTTAAGTGTTTATTCCGACGGATTTACAACAATAAATTATTGCTCAGATGAACTGCATGTAGTAAACTATATAAGTAATATACTGTTTATACCGGGTGGGCCAAAATAAACTCACCAATTTTCAAATAACGATTTCGTATTTCGTACTCACTTCGATTTCGTACTCACCTCATCTACTAAATCTAGAATAGATAAGGTGTACTTGTAAATTTGTCGCACACTGTAGATATCTAGGATAATATAATTAAAGATCTGTTGAGTAGTTACAAGTGGTGAATTTTTTATAATGTGTCACGGAATTATGAATAAACCTATACATATAAAATTTCAGATGCAAGACAAAACAAAACTCAAAATGGAAGGAACATTCAGCAAAACGTTATTTACCCGGCTGCTACTGGTGGTTCTATAGAAGATATTACAAGTCAGTGTGTGTTTTATATTTGAAACTTTGAGAATAAATGGATAAATGGCAGAATTCTGTTTGCGGGTGCGGGTAAAATGAGATATTAATTCCGCGTCATTTCCCTAGGTCTATGGGTAATTTATGTAAACAAAAATTTTTTTTTCCTGCTATTAAAACAGGCATTTGTATTGTAAACTATAAGCTATAAACAAACAAGGTTGTTGAAAATTTTAAAATATGTAATTATACAACTACTAAAACAAACGACGACATTATGAAAAAACTTCTTGTAGTCTTGCAAATCAATTTTATTGAGCTAAATCTTACGCTTTTCAGACTTGATTATATCGTATTATCAAACTCTATTTTCTGTGAATGTGAGTTCAATGATAAATATTGTCGTGTGGTAAAACTTGCAGGTCGATCTACTTCGCCGTACGCCATAGATTCCCAATGCTACTTGTTGGCGTGCATCAATCGCCGTGTTCTCAGTTCACGATCAGGTTCAAGAACAAATGTCAACGAAGATTTTCCCCAGTTTTTTGCTCATTACGCCCAAAAAGGTAAAAAAAAATAATTTTTCTTTGTTTCGTTTTTCATACAATATACATATACTGTCTTTTATCATGTATAAATTCTTTGTCACACATCGTTCACATTAGTTACTAGATTGCTTGTTTGGGCAAGTATCACAATAAGTCATGTCTCACCGACATCATCGGAACAGTCATTCTTTTACATCAATATATCTGAATTACGTGACTGTGAACTACTTTGTGATTGGCTCTTTGTACCACGAGATGATACTGCTGCGTGATTGGCTAAAGCTCATGAACTCCCCACATGAACTATCCACGTCATGAACTCCTGTTTTATCTCATTAGTCGAGCGTCAGCTAACGCGGCGTTAAAGTTGAGCTAGGAGAAATGCTCTAAAGTAGAGCTCTAAAGTAGAGCTCAGAGAAATGCTCTAAATACGTCGGCAGCACGGCTTGACATGCCGTCACACTGAAAAGCTCGAGTCAAAACACCGCGTTACTGCGATAGTGGAAATCGTGCTTGTTCAGATACTGACGTTAAAAAATGATTGATACGACAATGTCGGATATATGACTGATCGTGACATTGGCCTTTACTTCACTTTATAAAACCTCCCATGCATATCTCATTAAAAAATATACTATACTCTTTATTATCGTTGAATACTTTAATAATTTAGGATTTCCAATGTTGCATTTTCCATTCGACGGCAACTCTTATTCTGGTTAACGATGGGTTCGACGAAGAGCTGTATAAGTATAATCATAAACGAAATATTGTCAAATCATATCGATGAATCTAATAATTAAAAAAAAAAATTGCATCTTGTTGTTATTTTAAAAGAAGATAAAATATTGTGTTATTGGAACATTTCTGTGATGTAGCACTTCGCTTGTATAGAAAATTACAACAAACTGGCGAATTTTTGTATACGCCCATTTTTCGTGTATACTTTTTGTTAGAAACTAATGATACATTATTTAGTTTCTTAGATTAACAAAAAATTTTAATAATTATAAAAATCACAACAAAATTGTCAAATAATAATAGTACAATGCAACTAACGGTTTTTTGTTCTATTTTAGAATGTTTGTTGTAAAAAAAGAAACAAGAAATTTTAAAACTTTGTCGTAACTAAGGAAACATCAATGTACGATGAAAAATCTGTAAATAAATAACTTTTGTGTAATTGAGAAACATGTCGCTTTTAAATCAATTACGGTAATTAAAGTTATTTGCGTAGTAATTTAATATAAAATAAAATATTACATTAATTGTTAAAATAATGTTATACAGGGTGAGTCACAGTAAAAGTAACTTATGATAAAGAAATGTTTTAAACTTTGTTTTTATTATTTTAGGTGTTCTTGTAATTTTTAGGTACTTTCCTGTTATAGCCAGGCCCAGTCTGATGTTGCTATTGGCTTGTACTTAATTATGGATTTATTGCGATTGTAAGTTGTTTACAACTTTTCATTTCAACTTTTTATTGAGCACTATGCTTGTCTGTTATACGTGTACGCGCTTCAACATTTTTGACAAACTTCCCGGTATCCCAGAAAGCTGAAATTTGAAACGTAAACATAGTCCGCGATACATTCTATTAAATTTTAACGGATCAATGTCGTATTAATTTCGAGAAAATGTGGACTTTTTTTTCAAAAAATAATTTTTTGAATTTTATTCTTAAATTCAAAGAGTAAGATGCACCTTGCACTGGGTCTTGAGATTTTGAAGTAAAATTTGACAAAAAAATGATTAAATAAATCTGAAAAAATTATATCTATTACTGAAAGATTGTTCCTGCTAGTATTAACTAATCAATCAATAAATCAATACTGAACAAATAATAAGCTTACATTTTATTGATACAAACTATAAAGAACTGGTTACAATCAACACGCACTGTTATTCACTTTCCCAATCGCTTATTTATCTTTTCCAAAGTTGTTTCGATTATTTTCGGGACTTTTAGTTTTCCTGGAGCTTCTGTAACGTAACAACGAATAGATTACGGTAGAATATAATAAGCTTACTAGTTTATAAGTAAACTTATTGTAACATATTTTTACTAGGATAAAGTAGATCCGCAGTACTTTAATGTACATTTAGTACGTAAGTTTTCAAGTGTTTAGCTGGCTTTCCAACGTAATTGTAATATAAAAATTTTAAAAATAGTTTATATACGAAAATAAAACGTAAAAACGTACACGGTCAAAAGTAATGAAAATTAAATTGTGTTTTGTTTACGCTTATATTGACTTGGTTAAGTAGGAGATTCTGAATCTGAATCAAATTGCTACAGGTAGGTAGATAGTTTAACGAGGGCACCGACTGGCTTTACAGCTATGTAATTTAGCTCTCAGGTTTTATTGAAATTAGAAATACAAAAATAATGATGAGATGAGGATGATAAACATGGAACAGGATTTTTATGATGCAGGAGTGAACGGGAAAATCCCGAGAAAACCTGCCCCCGTGGTGTCTCAACTTGATACAACACGGCTAACGTTTTAGTTAGTCGTTCGAAATACTAATAAAAAATTTTAAACCGTTTGATGTTAGTTATAATGAATTTGAACAAATCAAAATTGACAAGCTTTACCGCACAATCCCGGATAATCTTTAGAACAGTGATGCAAAGAACAATTACTACAAGGTTCTCCAATTTCGTACAACCGAGAATTTGGCAATACAATGTTACCGCTGTAAAACAGTACATTAATTACTTTTTTTATGCATAGTCTTTCAGAACACTTATCTTGTCAGACCTAAGAATAAACACAGTGATCCATCACTTACCCTGGTCCATAGTTACAGGCAAAAGCATAGCTTTCCAACTCCATGCTGCGGAAATGACTAAAACCACACCCTAAGGCCCAAGAATTTGCCCAAACCAACTGTTTAAAAAAGTAAGCATATTTAAGAAACTTCCGGACTTGGGGTTACTAGTTTTCGGATTTTTGATGCACAATGTAAATTTCGTATATGTGTTACCGGCATTGTATAGAATCCAAGCATTGTATACAATACCTGGGTATTGTATACAATGCTTGGTATAAATATACTTGGTACAATATGTGTATAAATTAATAAAGGGTGTACCTTACCTTACACTAACATACATAATGCGTGTTCATTTTGTTATTCACAATTGAAACTTATTTTTCGATACCCTCCCCCGTACACGTGTTAGGTCTATGTTATGGTGCCAAAAGATGCTGGCATTCTACACGATGCTTCGATTTTATACATTACCGGTAACGTACGATTTCATCATGTGCATCTACAATAATGTACCTGAGTGAATTGCGCCATTGTGCTTCTATAAATGAAAGGTTTGACAATCCTGTCAGCAACTACCACGGGATATAGTTGCATCTCGTTGTACCAATTGTTCAGAATTGACCGAATGTGTGGTTTTCCTTTGCAATGGTTGCTGCATATCAAGATGAAGAAGTTCTGACCAACATAGCTGAAATTGGCTATAGTTGTAAGAAATGTTATTTCAAAATGGTATGGTTTTTGTTTTTAACAATTTGAAAATTTCATGATTGCCAAACAGTATGTGGTCTTAACATGTGATTCTGTCAACGGAAGGTTGTTTGTAAGTCTGGCATTGGTTCAACCATTTTTGCACACGTTCAGCAAGGTCGTCGTCCCATACCTACATTGAAAAATAGTTATCGTATAATTTTATATATAGAATGATTTGAAATTACTATAAATTCTTAACTTTCAGAGGTGATATAGGGAATGTAATGAAATATTTTTTTAATGATGAACTATAGTTCAGACTTTCCGGAAATACTTCCGTAACGAAAGATAACGAAATTATAGAGATGAAAACGCCATATACTCTCAATGTAGAATGTAACATTATTTCCAGAGTGAATAATGTTTTCGCGAATTCTTTATTTTTTATCGCTGTTTAAAACAATTTTACGTCTATGACGTCATACGTGAACGGTCTACTCGCCTGCTATTCGACTGCGGCGATTCAAATGGTCGCCATCGTACTGTCGTCTCTCACTTTAATTCGAAAATAGGCTCTAAATAATTTTTTAAAGTTATCTAAAATTCTGAAACCGAGTGGAAAGGATGCGTTGAAGTACTAACGTGATTCGACAAATGTCATTTAATTTATATCGTTTAATGTCAAATAATTGTATGTTTTCCTTTTTTAATTTTTTTGATTTTTCGAATTATTTGTTTACGTACGTAAACCGTTAGAGCAGAGACGCGTTTGGAAATGAATGATTTTTTGAAAATGAGGGTATGTTTTAAGATTCGGTATTTTTTGATTCACCATTGTAAGGATATTTTGTAACGTAGTTTTCTTCGTGCCATTGTTAATTTTTGGCTTTTAGTAGTGTGTTTCAGTAGTGCTTTAGTAGTTTTAGTAGTGGCTTTCAGTAGTGTTTTTTAGCTGCAACCAGCGTGCGTATTACCAACACGTGTTATATCAATTTTTGAAATGAAAAATCAAATAAAAATTCCCGTCAGTTTGACGGGCTAAAAGCTAGTATTAAATAATTGCATACCAATTCGTGCATGTTGCTTGCTTGTGGAAATTTTCTTTCTCTGCCCATAGCAATTTTTTGTCTTAGTTTGTTATGGCGACTTAAAATGCTTTCTTTCTGCAGAATGTCCACACCTTGGTCGATGATAGTGCAATTCTATATGTAACATAAAAATTTAATAAACATGAAAAAAGTTCGACATAAAGAAATTGGAGCACTCACCTCCGGTTGTTCTGTAGTTGTAGTTAGTATATCTGCAATTATATAACGCGGCTCACGCTTTCCATTGCAGGTTAGTGTAGTGAGAATAATGCTTACAATTAAATGAAATGACACATCCATCATCAACACATTGCACTTCACATCAGTGTACTACTAAATAAATAAATAAATAAATAAATCAAAAAGTAAACCGTTTGTAACATTCGCGTTGAACATAAAACGTAAATTAAGACGTCTCATGCATTTTACAACCAAAGCATCGAGTTACATCAGTTTATGTTTCTACTAACTGAATTCAATGCTTTTCTGTTTCGGTGTCACTAGTAATACATTCCCTGAGGATTATACTACACTATCATCATTGTAGTATTATTTGATGTATTGTTGTTGTATTAACGGTGAATTCACTATACAGTGAGTAAAATATATCCAAATTAATAATGTGTTACTAGAGAAATGAGAAAGCAAGCTCGAGTTATAAAAAACACACGATATTAAAAAATTAAAGTGGAAACATCGTAACACCACAGTATTGTTAAAAAAATAATGACGATAAAAAGTTTCGTTGACTTTACAGCGAAAATGTAATTCACGAAAAATTTCTATGCGATATACTGTATATTTTATAACTATCGAAAAAACCAGGGTTTCCGTAAGTACGTACTTAAGTACAAGTACTTTTTGAATAGGTACTTTAAAGTTCTTTAAAATACAAGTACGGCTCCATAAATGTACTTAAGGCCAAGTACCAAGTATACGGTACTGAAGTACAAGTACATTACGTAATTTTTGGGCATTTCCATGAAGAGCAAATAGTGGATTAGTGGGGAGGGAGGGTAGCGGTTTAAAGAGGAATTTCCCTTTCAGACCCAAATATTTCTACT